>MCJB01023145.1:12932-42887 GCA_002018475.1 Nicotiana obtusifolia | reverse complement strand
CTAAACCCCCCTTCTAATCTTTCACCCTTTTCTCTCCTCTCTCACAAAACAAACCTAAAACGTCCCCAACCCCCCCCTCCCCCTCTCTCTCTGTGACTAAAACACACACACACCACCCCAGTCCCTTACTCTCTCTTTCCCCCCAAGTGTGTTTCCATCAATTAACCCCTCAGGTATGTAACTTCCTTATTTCATGTTTTTATTTTTTCTTTCTTTTTATTTTGTTGTTATTTTTTTTTATTTTTTTTCTTTTTCTTGTGGGGTTAAAGACCGGGTTTCACCATGGGTGCTGAGAGTATGCCGCTAGGTAGTTGAATTGTTGTGTATGTAGTCAACCTAGGGCTAAAATTGATTTGTGTGGAATAGGAGTAGCTTTGCATGTTAGGTGTTTGTGTAAATTCCACAAGGAGGTTGCGCAGTGTATTCTAGATTTTGTTGCTCACCCGATAATAATCCATGTACTTAATTTGGGTGAACTGATGATGGGGGTATATTCTAATGATTATGGGATGGATCCTTCCGATGGCTAGGAGAGTGTATCTTTGTGATGAATATAGAGGTGAAGTCTGAGTAAACCTTCTTGGTCCGAAGAGTGGTCTAATAACTAATATTTGTCGGGTTGTTTCGGGTGCGAATGGCCACTTCCAAGAAAAGAAAAACCCCAAATGCCTCCACCGGTGGGCAAGCAGGCACGTCCAGAGCTAAAGATGCGGGCACGTCCAGGTCGCGATCTTCTGCATCCTCTCGCCCATATGATCAAAACAAGTTCGTTTCCTAGTCGGCCCAAGAACGGTTTAATAGCAAGGCGGACAAAAAGCCAATAACTGAAAGGGGAATCAACATCGGGTCTCTCCTCAATGAGTGCTACTGAGTTTATGAGAAATTGGTCCGGCGAGGAATAGGGGTATTCTTCGAAGAACCTGACGAGGCAAATTTGACAGATGTTAGGGAATTCTACGCGAACTGCCCGGAACATGATGACTATGTGGAAGAAAATGGTGGACTTTTCCAAGGAAGCTATCCAAAGGGCCTATCACCTGCCGTCGTATGTGGACCGCCTTGATACGACCAATTACTTTTGGTGGATAGCAAAGATCCCTACCCGTGGACTATGTTTTTTGAGACCATCTGTGTGTCCGGGAAGGAGGTGGTATGGTTGATCAGGTGGCCACAAATTTCATTCTGCTGCACTCACTACTGAAGGGAACTATTGGTTATACAACATTAATAACCGTCTGATGCCTTCTGGCAACACAACTGAGGTGAATGGTCCCCGGGTTGCTCTGATTTGGTGTTTTGTCATTGTCCACGATATTGATGTGGCTAAGGTCATTGAAGACGAGATGAAAATTCACTGTCCGGTGCAGAGGTATGGGTTATTTTTCCCATCGTTAGTCACTCAGTTATGCCGTGAGGCACGGGTACCAGAAAACAAGGCTACGGACAGAAAGGTCAAGAGAGAAAAGAAATTTTGGGCTGATAAAGTTGTCATTGGGAAGGAACCTGTTGTGGCTGCTATGGTTGAGAGTGAGGAATCCGATGCACCCGTAGAGGAAAGGGAGCGCGCACTCAGCCGGGCTTGTCACCTGGACCCCGGCACTACCTATGACACGGATTGACCCAATCAGGGGAGTTTCCTTTCATCGTTATATTTTAATTTTGTGACATGGGAACATGCCACTGGTTGTGACATGGTACTCTTGAAAGCATGATTCACTTCTTTGTGAGGGAGAGTGATTGTTGTGTATTGCCCTAGGTTATTATTTGCAATTGGTGTATGAATAGGCATTGCTTTTTTCTTGTGAGGTGTATCGAGGATTTTGCGCCAATTTGACCACAGAACTAGTGGAATGTCATGACCGGGGTTGAGGTTGAATGTGACCCCAGGACGGTATCGAGTTGATTTTGGCCACCACTTGTCTAAGGTGGTTGCAGTGTTAGGAGCAATTTAGTTTTAGATTTGCTCGAGACGGGCAAAAGCTAAGTGTGGGGGTGTTTGGTGATCTTAAAATTACTCAATATTTATGCCCGATTTGTGTCTTTGATTTGGTTTATTCGATAAAGATTTGGTCTGATTTGGGTCTAATATGTTTCCTTTCAATGCAGGTGGTGTAGAGGGGATCAGTGGACGAATAGTGCATTAAGTGAGAGGAAAATAAGTTGAGCAAGAAGAAATTCTCCGGACACGAGCAACCCCCAAACGCGTACCTGAGCGCGCAAGTGCCACATAAGTCTGCCAGAGGTGCGCGGTCATACTCCCAGGTGTGCGGCTGCGCACATCCGTTTTGGGGAATTCTAGTCAGGCCTATTTTTGTAAATTTGGAGGTTGCCTTTTGGCCTATATGAAGCCTAGCTCGTCCCACAACCAGGTATCTCAGATTTTGGAGCAATATTTGGAGAGAAGAAGGAAAGGAAATAACATAGACTCTGAATACTTCATGCGAATCATTCAATATGAAAGTTTGTTTGATTTGTTGTAATGTTTTCTTGTTCTCTTAATACTCTTGTGATGAACAACTTCTCCAATATGGAGTAATCTGTCTAGGGTAATTGACAAATATTGTGATTTGATTATTGTTTTGGGTTTGCTTTCTGGTAGTTGCCTGAATTCATTGAATGAATTTTTATTTGAATCGCAAGGTTAATTGTGGTTTTACTTTAAACTAATCCCTGTAGAGATGATTTAATATTATACTATCTTTGACTAGTGAGCCTATGTTTTATACACCGATTTTGCGCTCGTCACCAGACCGGGACCGGAGCAGAAGAAACTAGAAAAGTCCGGGATAGTAAAGCGAGGTTCACTTTGCTAGACCGGGACCAGAGCAGAAGAAAATAACTTCTCCAATCCGAAATAGAAGAAGGAAAATTCTTCCCACACAAACCCTAGTCGCTAAAAATACATTCTAAAACGTGCTTTTTAGGGGGAGACACTAATTTGGAGGGAAAGAAGACTTTAAGGAGACAAGAACACGCTAGGAGCAAGGCGGAGAATTATTCCACGAGTTTTTCACTTTCTTCTTCCTATTTCTATTATTAGTTTGTAGTTTTGCATACTATTATGGATAGCTAATTTGTTATCTAGGGTTTTGATGAATCTTTTGTAGGATAAATTGTTGTTATGTTTTTATATAATTGAGCCGTTGGATTTCTCTACTTGTTCAACTACATGCTTATTGTTGTTGATTGAATGGCCATCATATTTAGTATGTATTTCTTGAGATAGAGTACGCATTGACTTGTTGATTTGAGAAGCATGGCATCGTGGAATTATGGGAGTTTTGATGTTGGTAATTCTACTGTTGCTCTTCCTTGTGCTTATTGTGGAGGACATCACCTATGGCAAAATTGTCAAAATATTCCCGAGAGCGAGTTATGTGCACCAAATCAATCTTATATGTAGAATGTATGTGATGTTTATGGTGGTCAAGATGGTCACTTTTATGGCTGTGCTTGTACTTCTTTCACCAGCTTAAAACACACACCTAAATATGCTCGCTAGTCAAAGATAGTATAGTATAATATCGTATCCACAGGGATTAGATTTAAACAGCATTATCGTAGTTTGTAGCTAGATTGCTATCCAAGATAATCAACAATTTAGAATTATGTGATTTAAAACTGAAATTAACTAATAATCTATAGCTAATTGACGAATGACAATCGAAACAAAAGTAAGCAAGGAAGATATCAATGGGAGAAATAACAGTTAATTGGATAGGTGCAAGATAATTGTCTGGGATTTAACGTTAGTTAATTCACTTCTAATGTTCAAGTGAGTCTCTCGAATTCACTCAATTATAGTTCAAACGTTCAATAAAAACTCCTCTCTTGATTAAGTCTCAACCTCACAATATAAACTAAGTTATGCTCGGTGAAAATATGCAAGAATTCGTAGTGATTGATCCTTAGGAGAACCTCTTTCGATTATTCTCCTAACTAGGTCTAAACAATAATTCAACTAGCCTCTTTCAATTACTAAGAAAAATCAATGAATCCACCGAAAAAGACAATGCAAATACATCACAAGTTATGCCTCTTTCAATTATATTAACTAGTGAATATAGATGCAACAATTAAAACACCCAAAACGATTCAATATATTAACTAGAGTTAATATCAACAAAAAATTCTCAAAACACCGAATCCATCAATTCCAAAAGAAGAATTACTCCATAGATATGAAGAAATTCATCACGATTAAGTTTAAGTTAAAGGAAAACATAAACAATCCAAACCCTTGTCTTGAGTGAAGATTGAATGGTGAAATCCTTGTGCTCTTGCCTCTCCCACTTCTCCTTAGCCTCTTTAGGTCTAAATTATGTTAAAAGTCCTCAAAATACCATTTTCCATGTATATATACCAAGTAGGGTCAGGCCCAAACAAACACACCTTCTCCTTCACGAAATAGGACTCTTTCCGGAATAAGACGTGCGCGACCACGCACCTGGAGATGTGCTCGTGCATATGGTCGTGCACTTTGGCCAGTATACTGCTTATTTTGTGCGACCAGTGCGCGCCCGATGCGCACTCGCCCACCTGGGTAGCCTCTGAACTATGCCAATTTCTGACATAAATTTACATTGCTGCTTCGCATAGTGCGTCGCACACTGCCTCGCATTAGTAAAGTTTTTCAGCAGTTAATTCTTCCTTGAATTTTGACGTCCAACAGTGATCCTCGACTCCCGAACATAATCCTGGCTTATTCCTTTAGGCATTTACTCAGACTTCAAAGCTCCAAAAAATTTGAATTAGTTCCACAATATCTTCGGAATCACTCCTACAAGGCATGAAACACACAATAAGTGCAAAACACTAACAATTAGAGCTCAAACTCAATTAAAGTGTAGTAAATTAGAGTGCAATAAGTGACTAAAACCAGTATAGCCTACCATCATTCTTATCTTCCCCTAACCCCTTATTATGATGGTTCTACTTTTTCTTGTGAGGTTAACAGGAATAAAGAACCCGAGGAAGCTGACCTGAAGGAGATCAAATATATGTTAAAGTTCATCATGAACGTAGCGATGCGAAACAACTACAAATAGAAAGGCAATGAGATACTATCCAACGGCAATGGGATACTATCCAAAGGCAAGAGGCAACTATTCTTAACCTGGTGGCTCAAGTGAGTCAATTGGTTGAAGCATTTAATGCTCAACAAGCTGATATTGTGGATAGTAGCAAAAAAGAGCATGCATTAGAAGCAGAAATTGAGGTGCCAATGGAGGAGGTCAGAGCAAAACACCAATAATAAATCCAACTAGAATTTGAGGATGCCGATGTTGTAGAAGAGATATTAAAATCAACTAAGGACATTAAGGATATATATTTAGTTGATTCTAGTGTCATTGGTGTTGAGGATGTTGACAGTCACAATGTTCATGTAGTTGTGCACATTGGTCCACACTCCAAGCAGTTTACAACTATGTGTTTGGATGGTGATATGGAAATAGAGACATCCGAGTCAATTGAGGAGTAAAGGGATGAGGAACAAGGTACCTACATTCTAGAATTTTTCTTACTAGAAAGTCAGGATTACATACCTCATGCAAAGGCTAAGAAGTGCAGAATACTAATTATTTTGTTGGGGCAGTTAGATTTGTTCCACCACCCTTGGAGCATAATCGAAAACTTGAAGCAAAACATGGGGTTTAATTCATAAGCTCGAGGTGGAGACAAAAAGTGACTCGCGTCGTGCTGCGATGTTAAATCAAGCGCTTGTTGGGAGACAACCCAGCTTTACCTTTTTTTTTATTGTTGTATTATTTTGTTAGTGTCTTTTTTTTATTTTCTAGGAGCTGGGAAGCAAAGCCATGCAAGAAAGCAAAAGCAAGTGAGATGGTTAGAACTAAGTATGGGGTGCCCATACAAAGAACTAAGTCTAAGAGAAGTCTAAGTACCCCATGAGCTGCTAATGCTTGGGCCTTTGGCCTACCACGGAGTTTCTTTTACCCTCTTGTATTTATGGGTGTGCATTGGGGACAAATAAATAATTTTAAGTGTGGGGTGAAGAGAATGTTTGGGTGTTCTTATGCTATTTAGTTGTGTTATTTTATGTGTTGAGAAAAAAAAAATAAAAAAAAATATAAGGTAGAAATAATTCCTCTTGATTTTTCTTACAGCCACAGTTCTTTTCCATGGGATGATTCTTTGAACCGGATAGTAGTTTTTTTTTGTAGGTAGAATTTTTATAAAGTTTTGGACTTTTCCCGACGATGGACTTCCTAGACAGTTTTCTTGAGGGTTTAAAGTCCAACGAAAAAACACAAAAAAGATTTTCGTTGTTTTTTCTTTTTGAATTGATAATGGAACAGGAAGAACCTTGAGTATCTATGCTTTTTGACATATTCTATATCAGGGCTTAAATCCGGAGCATTTGGACTGAGTACTTTCATCATGATCTTTGTAATTATATGCCTTGAAAATATGTGTGGCCTCCTTTTGACACCAAGGCTCATCTTTCGACTCTTGTGATTAATTCCCGTATGCTTCAATTTTATGGTGACTGTGCTAGCTGCTTTAGCTTGAGAGTCGGGTCCAGGTCATCTTGAATGAGTCATGTGCGTTGTGTTAGATGAGATTTTGGTGTACTCTGTGTCATTCTTGCTAGTCTAGAACTTTACCCGTGTGTGAGTCAAAGCGAAATGATTAAGTCTTGTAAGTTTGGGAGGTGATAAAAGCTTTCTTTGAGTGACCATTTAGCCTATTTTCCTACCAGTGCTAACATGATCTGTAGTCAACCATTTTGAGCCTATAGACCTTTTCTTTGGCAACCACATTATAAGCCGAATCCCCTGTTCTTAATCAAATCTTGTTGAACCTTTACCTCCGAAAGCACTTAAGTAGCTAGTAGAGTAAAGAAAGAGATTGGGTAGCTTTTAAGTGGAACCATAGAGAGGCTGACAAGGTGCACTTTGTATAAACAAAATAAAGGTACTAGCAAAAATACCAAATTAGGGAGAGTGAAAGAAAAAAAAGACAAAAAAAAAAATGAATATCACCTCTCATATCTTTGTCTGGACTTGTGAGTATCTATAATGTTGATGTGCGTAATGAAGAAGGGCCTAAATGTATATGGTTTCATGGAAAGACATCGAATTGATCATGACAAGAAGGTGTTTGGAAGTGAAGTGTAGTGTATTAAAGTGCTTAGGAGGGTTAGTCACTATTTTCTCAAATATATCCTACATGTCCTTTAGCCTACATTGCAACCTATAAAGTCCAACTTGATCCTAGACTTTGTGAGCTTAGATTAGTCAAGTCTTACACTATGGGCAAGCCTATGGTATGAGCTTGCCTAGCATTAAGAGTTTCTTTATGAGAGTGAGCGAATTCTTTCAATATTTGAGTCCTTAGACGATGCTTGAACTTATATTTGAGTGTGTGGACTATTTTCATGTGGTTTGTTGGTGAGGGCACATGATTTGCAAAGGATTGGTAGAGACTTTATTTTTGAGTTGGCAAAAGGAGCGAGTCATAGAGTGCAATGCATTGGAGTCATGTTTTGAGGCGGGGATGTTAGAAAGATTCACGTGAATATTTTAAATAATCTTGGCATGAGTTTAAAACTTGATGAAATGTATGAAGAGTGCATAAGCTGGGTTCTAAGCGTTGATATAAACCATTGTCATTGGTGTGATGCTTGAGTATGTTTTGAAAGGTATTTCTTGCTTATGCGCTTAATTTTAAGTTGCTCGAGTATGAGCAAGAGTTTAAGTGTAGGTTGGTGATAAAAGATAAAAAGTGCATGGTTTGGGTGTAGTTGTGTGTTATTTCTTGTGTGAGTTGGGGGATTTCACACCGCTTTGGAAGTGAAAACATGCTCATTACGTATTTTTATGTGTAGGAACAAACTTATTCGGCAAAGGATCAAATGAGAGAAAAATTAGTGAAAAAAGAGCTGAAGAGAAAAGTCTTGGACAGCGAAGCAAGGTTCACTTTGCCAGACCGGGACCGGAGCTGAAGAAACCAAAAAAGTTTCGGACAGCTAAGCGAGGTTCACTTTGCCAGACGGAGACCGGAGCAGAAAAAAACAGCTTCTCCAATCTAAAATAGAAGAAAAAAAATTCACCATATACAAACCTTAGTCGCTATAAATACATCCTAAAACGTGCTTTTTAGGGGGCGACACTACTTTGGAGGGAGAGAAGACTTTAAGGCGGCAAGAACACACTAGGAGCAAGGTGGAGAATTATTCTACGAGTTTTCCACTTTCTTCTTCCTATTTCTGTTATTGGTTATGAATTCTAGTATTGTAGTTTTGCATACTATTATGAATAGTTAATTTATTATCTTGGGTTTTGATTGAACCTTTTGTATGATAAATTCTTGTTATGTTTTTATATAATTGACCCGTTGGATTTCTCTACTTGTTCAACTACGTGCTTATTGTTGTTGATTGAATGACCATCAATTGACTGTGCCTATTTAGTGTGTATTGCTTGAGATAGGGTAAGAATTTAGGTAGTTTTTGAACAGTATCACTCCTAACATATGTGAGAAATCAATACGGAGGGTTTAACAAAATCCTCCATAGAGATTGTAGCGAGCGGTGAATTAGTACCAACTAGCGTAGTTCGAGAGAGTATGTCTAGTACATTTTCGTAGTTGCTCGAGAGAGAATTACGACACACGAAGTACTCACGATCGGTAGAGAATAATTAGGCAACATTATAGAAGACATAGCGGGAAGGATTCCGACAATTGGGGAAATCATAACTCTAGACCTTCTTAATCTTGTATCCAACCCTTAGTATCTTTAGTTATTAATCTACTACTTTAATTTATTAGTTAATTAGTACATAAGAATCTTAATATTTATAACTTATGAGTTGTTCGAATTTGTTTTTTTAGTGATAATAAACAGTTGCAGCTGAATTTTAATTTTTATTGGGATTCGATTTCAAACTTTTAGATTGGATTATATTTGCAGCGATCGCTTATCATTTCTATGACTAGAGTTCGCGACTCTTTGATGACTTGTATGTCAACTAGGCTGTCTCCTATCTCTGTGCATTGTATTAGTTTTCAATTCTGTTTGTCGCAGACTGAATGTGATTATCATTTTTTTGCGAGAAGCTTTTAGATGACCTTATCTCCCTTAGCTATTCTACTATCTAATAAGGGAGAGTTAACAGACACCTGGACGACATGTCTGCTTAGGATTTAGGGGGTATTAATGTCTTCTTTTTTTACTTTGTGCTTCCTCATGGGAGTACCATCAGCTAGCTTGTTTGAACTCTAATATTTTAGGCCCAACAACAGAATATACTTTTGTGACGTTAGGTGGACATGTGAAGAACCCACAAGTTCATCCCAACTTTATGGCTCGTGGCATACGTCAGATGTGACAAATGTTGCAGTAATATGTTCAATTTACTCTCGCTCGGATATTAGCATTAACATAGCTTTTGCTTTCTAGAGGAGTCTTCACCCACGGGCCACGTACTTTCACTTTTTTTTATTATAAATTTTCTAGAGTAAAGTGTTTTCCATTACAATTAACAAAGTATTCAATAAAATTAACAAAATTAGAAAACATAAGCCACATAACAGGCAAATAGGATATATTTTCTAACTGTGTGATTCACTTTACAAAATTCATTATATAAATATGTTTGTGTTTGGAGATAGATATACCAATTTAAAATTGTGTAAATACTTTTTGTCTTAATTTTTTATTTTATTATTAAAAATAAGAACAAGCAGAATATTAACTATTATAAATAAGTAAGTAAATGTATTCTATACCACAAATTATTTGCATAAGACTAATCCTTAAATATTACTATGCCATTTTAATTTGTATGCCAAACCCTTAAGTATTTTTATGAATTTCAAACCAATTGAATCTTCATGATAATTTTGAATGTCAGGTAAAAACTTGTAGGTTGTAGGGGGTCGAATTCGATCGCTTACATAGGGAATATCGAGTTCGTACGGCTGGCATCGATTAGAATTACTGCTCGATAGGCCGGGATCGAGACATCAAGGAATGAAGGTCGAGACCGGATGTCATCGGAACGGAACTCGAAATCAAGATGTCCGAGACGAGATCGTTGAGGTCGATTAGGGTAAAACGCCCTAGGGTAAAATTATCAGATTTGCGTAACAGAAGGACCAAAAATCCCGTGATATGTAAATATCTCAGCGGGAATCACGGTGAAAATCAGCAAAGACGTTGAAGTCAGTGATTCAAGGGATTTTTTTACCTTGTAGATAGGTTTTTTACCTTGTATAAGATTCATTCCCCTCCCTATATAAAAGGGTAGCATAATTGTAAAAGGCATCACAGAAACAACGATCAACATACAAAAATACAGTCTGCTCTAATTGTTTTTTTTTTTTATCTATTTTCTTCATATTTGTCTATCTTATAGAATTCTATCAAGGTGAAGCTATTCTAGATTGGTAGTTTGCATTCTTTCTCAATTTATTTACTGAATTTAGTCTTTATTTTTGTTCATCCTTTATTGTTTCAAACCAAATCACGTATTTTTAAAATCACATACAAATTTAATTGTTATCCGAAGCCAAGGGTAAACAGTTTGGCGCCCATCATGGGGCTAAGGATAATAGTGAACGTTTGATACAAATTTCTGTCATACAAATTATTTTACACTTGTTCCGTGGAGTAATTTTGATTTCAGGTTACAATACGACCATGTCACATTCACAATCTGTGCCTCTGTACGTCGGTGACGAGTTTGACCACCAGGGTGAAAACAACAACATAGCGCCCGGTGATGAAGTCCCAGTCGACGCTAATTCACAAATGGCGGTCGATATAGATCGGACTACTGACCCATCGAACAGTGTTCGTAGAGAACACCGATCAACAACTCAAGGACCCCAAAACGACGAAGGAGACGGGATTAACCTCAGAATGATCTTCAACATGTTGCAAGCCCAGCAAGCGGCCATTTCTCAACTGCAAAATCGGAGCCAAATTTTGAATAAGGTTGAGGCCGGCCGTTCTCGGGGAACCATCCCTGAAAATGAACCAATCGCAGAAGAACCGAGCGAAGGCGGATCGAGGGCGAACTTCGGGATCATGAAGATGCTCGAGGAACTAACCAGACGAGTCGAGTCTAGCGAAAAGAAGATCGAGTCCAATGACAAAAAGGTGGAGACATATAATTCGAGGGTGGATCAAATCCCAGGAGCACCCCCGATATTGAAAGGCTTAGATTCCAAGAAATTTGTGCAGAAACCTTTCCCGTCAAGCGCCGCTCCAAAACCCATACCGAAGAAATTTCGCATGCCGAAAATTTCCAAATACAACGGGACAACTGATCCAAACGAGCATTTGACAGCGTACCCATGCGCCATAAAGGGGAACGACTTAGAAGACGATGAGATCGAGTCCGTTCTCTTGAAGAAATTCGGAGAAACCTTGTCAAAGGGGGCCATGACTTGGTATCACAACTTGCCCCTAATTTCATCGACTTTTTTGCTATGCTTGTAGATACCTTCGTAAAAGCACATGCAAGCGCCATCAAAGTGGAGATGCGAAAATCGAACCTGTTCAAAGTCAGGCAAAAGGATAACGAGATGCTTTGGGAATTTGTGTCTCGTTTTCAGATGGAACGGATAGACCTGCCACCGATCACTGATGATTGGGCCGTACAAGCCTTCACCTAGGGACTCAACCCTCGAAGTTCAACGGCTTCGCAGCTACTTAAACAGAACTTGATTGAATATGCGGCTGTCACATGGGCGGATATCCACAACCGATACCAGTCAAAGATCAAAGTCGAGGATGACCAGCTTGGAGCCCCTTCGGGATCTATTTACCCCATCAGAACTCATGATAGGGTTCGAAGGGATATTTATCGAGAACCGAGATTGAGCAGAGATAGGCATCGACCATATCCCTGGGACAGGAAAGTCACTCCAGCAAGGCAGGGCTCCCCGAGACGTGAAAGAAGGAATGATCACAGTCGGAACAACCGAGGACCAATGATGAAAAACAATTTCGAGAGAACCATCGGTCATCGAGAAGCACCGCGGCTATCGAAGTACAACTTAAACGTCAATGCGGCTACCCTCGTGTCGGCTATCGGTCGTATGAAGGACACTAAGTGGCCTCGACCACTGCAATCGGACCATGCCCAAAGAGATCCCAATTTGATATGCAAATATCATGGTACACACGGGCACAGGACAGAAGACTGTCGACAGCTAAGGGAGGAGGTGGCACGGTTGCTCGAAAATGGGCATCTTCGAGAATTTTTGAGCGACCGAGCCAAAAACCATTATGGGAACAGGAATAAGCAAGTGAACCAGGAGGAGCCTCAGCACACAATTAATATGATCATCGGCGGAGCAGATGCGCCCCAAGGTCCGGTACTTTTTAAAGCGCACTAAGATATCCATCACCTGTGAGAAGCGCACTCGGGATTACGCGATGGAGGGAATTTTACAATTCAATGAAGAAGATGCAGAAGGAATCATGCAACCTCACAATGATGCGTTAGTGATATCGGTGCTTGTACACAAGATGAAAGTAAAGCACATACTAGTCGATCCTTGTAGTTCGGCCAACATAATCCGATCATGGGTTATAGAACAACTCGGGCTGACAGACCGAATTGTCCCTATAGTCCGGGTGCTAAATGGATTCAACAAGGCATGTGAAACGACCAAAGGCGAAATAACATTACCAGTAAACACTGCCGGTACCATTCGAGAAACCAAATTCTGCGTGATCGACGGAGACATGAGGTACAACGCCCTGCTCGGGAGACCGTGGATCCACGATATGAGGGTGGTACCTTCAAAACTACACCAAGTGCTGAAATACCCATCGTCCGATGGGATTATAACAGTTTACGGGGAGCAACAGGCTGCAAAAGAGATGTTCGCAGTAGAAGAAGCAATACCGGTACCAGCAGCTCCTTCGCAAAGGGTCAAATAGCAATCACAGGCGGCACCTTCGATAAACGAAGGTGAACAGGAGCATCTCGAAGATGGAAACTACGGAATCCCCAGGTCATTCGTCGGCCCCGATGAGTCCGATGCAACCAAATCAACAATCGAGGAGCTCGAGCAAGTTTCACTCCAAGAAGACTCGCCAGATCGAAAGGTATACCTGGGCTCGGGCCTAAGTTTCGAGCTCAGGACAAAACTCATACAATTTCTTATAGCTAATGAAGATTCCTTCACTTGGTCATCTCGACATAACAGGTATACCACCGGAGATAACAACCCCCAAACTAAGCGTCGATCCGAAATTCCAGCCGGTCAAGCAAAAAAGGAGGCCTCAATCCGAAGTCAAACAAGCGTTCATCAGGGATGAGGTAACTATGCTTTTAAAAATAGGGTCTATTCAGGAAGTTAAATACCTAGAATGATTAGCAAACGTAGTAGTCCCTAAAAAGGGAAATAAATTAAGAATCTGCATAGATTATAAGGATTTAAATAAGGCATGCCCTAAAGATTCTTTCCCTTTACCCAACATCGATCGCATGATCGATGCTACCGCTGGCCATGAGACCCTTAGCTTTCTCGATGCTTACTCTGGCTATAACCAAATACGAATGGACCCGAATGACCAGGAAAAGACATCCTTCATCACTAAGTATGGTACATACTGTTATAACGTGATGCCATTCAGGTTAAAGAATGCGGGGGCCACTTACCAATGCCTAGTAAACCAAATGTTCGAGAAACAACTAGGAAAAACAATGGAGGTTTATATTGATGATATGTTAGTTAAGTCCCTGCGAGCAGAGGACCATTTGAGCCATTTGCAGGAAACGTTCGACGTGCTGAGAAGGTACAACATAAAGACTAAACCCGGAGAAATGCGCATTTGGTGTGGGCTCGGGCAAATTTCTCGGTTTCATGGTCTCGAATCAAGGAATAGAAATCAACCCCGAAGAAGATCAAGGCTATCGAAGACATTACAATCGTAGATAATGTAAAGGCCGTGCAAAAGCTGACAGGCCAGATAGCTGCTCTAGGCCGATTTATCTCGAGATCATCCGATAGAAGTCACCGATTTTTCAACCTGTTGAAAAAGAAGAACAATTTCTCTTGGACTCCGGAGTGTCACCGCGCGTTAGAAGAACTTAAGAGGTACCTGTCTAGCCCACCTTTGCTTCATACGCCAAAAATAGGGGAGCGACTGTACCTCTACCTTGCCGTCTCGGAAGTAGCGGTAAGTGGGGTCCTGGTTTGAGAAGAACAAGGTAGCAGTTTCCTATTTATTTCGTTAGTAGAACATTAGGCGAGGCCGAAACTAGATGCCCTCACTTACAAAAATTAGCACTCGCTTTATTGAGTGCCTCCAGGAAACTAAAACCCTACTTCCAATGCCATCCCATATGCATTGTAACGACCTACCCATTGAGAAACATAATGCATAAGCCCGAGCTATCCGGCTGATTGGCTAAGTGGGCTATCAAAGTAAGCGGGTATGATATCGAGTATCGACCCGAACTGCGATTAAGTCTCAAGTATTGGCGAATTTCGTCGCCGATTTTGTGTCGTCGCTAATACCCGAGGTCGAAAGAGAATTAATGACTGAATCGGAGACTCCTTCGGGAGTGTGGACCCTGTTCGCAGACGGCGCCTCGAACGCGAAGGGATCGGGGCTTGGTATCGTGCTAAAGCCCCCAACTGGGAATACGATTCGACAGTCTATCAAGACTATAAAATTAACTAACAACAAAGCGGAGTATGAAGCTATGATTGCAGGTTTAGAACTGGCCAAAAGCCTGGGAGCAGAGATAATCGAAGCCAAGTGCGACTCCCTCCTTGTGGTGAATCAAGCTAACAGAACTTTCGAAGTCAGGGAAGGACGAATGCAGAGGTATTTGGACAAGCTTCAAGTCATGCTGCATAGGTTTAAAGAATGGACCTTGCAACACATACCTCGAGAGCAAAACAGTGAGGCTGATGCCCTCGCCAATTTGGGATCATCAGTCGAAGATGACGAGATCGAGTCCGAGAAGGTCGTACAGCTCTTGAGGTCAGTGGTGGAGGAAGGCCATGCCGAAATCAATTCAACTAGTCTGACCTGGGATTGGAGGAATAAGTACATAGAGTATCTCAGCTCCGGTAAGCTCCCCTCGGACCCAAAAGAATCGAGAACATTACGCACAAAGGCAGCTCGGTTCTGTTTATCCGATGACGGAACCCTATTTAGAAGGACATTCGGTGGCCCCCTCGCGATATGTCTAGGACTGGCTGACACCGAATATATTTTAAGGGAAATACACGAAGGCACATGCAGGAATCATTCCGGCGTCGAATCCCTGGTCCGAAAAATAATCCGAGCCAGCTATTATTGGATCAATATGGAAAAAGATGCAAAGGAGTTCGTTCGCAAGTGTAACGAGTGCCAAAGGCACGCACTGATGATCCACCAGCCTGGGGAGACGCTGCATTCGATCTTGTCGCCGTGGCCATTCATGAAATGGGGAATGGACATCGTCGGCCCTCTCCCCTACATGCCAGGTAAGGCTCAATTCATGACTGACTATTTCTCCAAATGGGTTGAAGCGCAGGCACACGAGAAAGTTAGGGAAAAGGAAGTGATCGATTTCATCTGGGATCACATCGTATGTCGATTTGGGATGCGATCAGAGATCGTGTGCGATAATGGGAAGCAATTCATCGGCAGCAAAGTGACGAAGTTCTTCGAAGATAACAAGATCAAAAGGATCCTATCGACGCCCTATCACCCTAGCAGCAATGGACAAGCTGAATCGACCAACAAAACCATACTTCGAAATCTCAAAAAGAGGTTAACTGACGCAGAGGGGAAATGGAAAGAAATATTGCCTGAAGTCCTATGGGCGTATCACACAACTGAGAAAACCAGCACGGAGCCACCCCTTTCTCCCCAGTGTACGGTGCTGAAGCTCTGATACCGGTCGAAGTAAGCGAACCGAGTATCAGGTTCCGCTATGCAACCGAGGAATCGAATCGCGAGGCTATGAATACCAATTTGGAACTATTGGATGAAAGAAGGGAATCAGCCCTTGTTCGATTGGCCACCCAAAAGCAAAAGATTGAAAGATACTACAACAGGAGAACCAATCTTTGACATTTCAACATCGGAGATCTAGTGCTCAGAAAAATCACACCCAATACTCGAGACCCAAACGAAGGAAAGTTGGGGCCGAACAGCGAAGGGCCTTACTCCATCATAAAGATCACCGGAAAGGGATCGTACAAGCTTGGAACAATGGACGGCAAACAACTGCCGAACAATTGGAACATAAATCACTTGAAACGACACTATTGTTGAGGTACGATCTTTCACTCTTCGTTTTTGTTTGTCTTATGTTACTAACACTCGCAGGTATCAAGTAAAGTAACCTCGAACCGGAAAGCACAGGACATTAGGACTGAAAGCACACGTTGCACTCTTTTTCCCTTCGACCGGTTTTGTCCCAAATTGGGTTTTACGGCAAGGTTTTTAATGAGGCAACCAAAACACGTGCTAACTTAGATTTGAAGACCGGTCGCATATCAAAGACAACAATGTTTGGTGCTAAACTTCGATCGACCTCAAATATCGAAAAACTGCTTAGCTACTTCAATTCGGGGGAACTTCTCATAGATTATTAGGAATCGACGTAAGGGTTAAACGGTCAAAAGAATCGTACCCAAATAAATTGATCTATCCCCTAAGAAAATTGTATAAGCACTTGAATACGAATAAAAGTTCTTTTGCACCGATATCCTGTCTCCGAGCCCAAGGGCCGTTTCGATTTTCATTGTTCAATCAAAAACTAACATTGCTCAGAGTATCATCCGAAAATCAAATTTAATCGAAGTGGAATAAGACCTACTAAGGCAAATCCCGATTTCTTAAAAGGCCAAGGCCATACTGAGTAGATGAAACTCAAAAGGGAATAAGACCTACTAAGGCAAACCCCAATGTCTCAAAAGGCTAAGGTCGTACCGAGTTAATGAAACTCAAAGGGAAATAAGACCTACTAAGGCAAACCTCGATTTCTTAAAAGGCTAAGGCCGTGCCAAGTTAATGAAACTCGAAGGGAAATAAGACCTATTGAGCCAAACCCCAGATCTTTTCGAGGCTAAGGCCCTAGCAAATCGATCGAAGAGAGGGAAAGTCTACTAAGGCATATCCCTGAGTTGGCTAAGTCTAAACTGAGCTTGAAGAACAGAAAATTCACCAAGTTGAACCATCGGTTCTAATACAGAAAATCGAAAAGAGTCAGCAAGGAATGGAAAGAAAAGAAGACTTTTATATATATATATATATATATATGCACAAAGTATGTTTACAGAAGCGGGGACTTCATTACAATAATGTTTACAAAAGAGGCACTTCATTCAGAATTCTTGGAGTCTTCTTCTTCTGGGAAGGCTTGTTTTCTGGCTTCGGCTTCGATCCTTTTGGCATCGTCGATCTCGGTTGATAGATCAAAGCCCCGAGCTTGTATTTCCTCTAGAACATATAGGCGAGTTTGACACTTGGTATATTCGACCAAAATCTTCGATTGATCTTGAGCAGCCTCGGCATCGACCCTGTATTGGGCTACTAACTCATCGGCCTCAGTCTTGGATGCAGCAACCTCCGATTTTGCCGTTTGCAGCTCGTTGACCAAAACTTCACGATCCGAGGTGAGCGCGTCGACTTGGGATTGAAGCACATCGGTGCTCTTAGTCAGAGCCCCGATTTTCCCTTTTGCCTCTGATAACTGGTTTTCCGATGAAACCATTTGAGATTGGAGGGCCTCCTTTTTCGAAGTCAGCAGATCCGTCCTGTTTCTCCATTCATTGATTTCTACTTTGGACTCACTTGCCTCAGATCGGAATCGGTTTATTTGATCGAGCTGCTGCCCCATCTGCTCGATTAAGCTAGAATTTTCTCCACGCACAAAGTCTAGTTCGGCCCGAAGGGTCAACATTTCCCCTTCGAGCCGCTCACAATGTGCCGATTCTTCCCGTTGTCGAAGAAAAGCCTCATGATGAAGCACCGAGGCCTACAAGTACAAGAGAAACTATGACGGTTAGTCGAAGTTTGAAATGCAAAATGGCGAACACCAGATAAGGCTTATCAGAAACTTACCTTATTTAATGCTTGTTGAGCCTCATTGAACAAGCAGGGTACATCCACCTCGTTCATCGCGTCCTGATCTTCTTCGGTTACCAAACACCGAAGATAACTAGCCACCTCCACGGACACAGAAAGGGCCCTAGCATCTTCGGGAATGGCAAACTTATTATCCGCTTTCGATCAGGATTTGAACTCGGAGCAGAAAATCTATCGACCAGTTTTGGACCGAAAGATGCCTTGCTCGTTCCAGTGGAGGGACTCTTCCTCGGTACTTCTATATTACCGAGCGCAAAAGTATCCGTCGATTCCACGCCGTCGAATAAACCTTGGAAAGGGCCTTCCGGTATATGGCTTTTGCCCGGGGAGTGTCCTTTTGCAGCTCGGGCTTCGTTAAAGGTTGACTCCGAGAAGGAAGGGGAGTCTATTGTTTCTATGGGGCCTGAGATTCCCTGCGCAGCCCCTCTCGCATCTGCGGAAGCCCCAGTTCTCGCCCCTATTTCGGGGCCCTCGACTCGATGAAGATGTGTTTCATCGGCCCTCTGCTTAGGGATTGCCCGAGATGGCTCGTTGCCCAAATGTTCGAAGTCTTCGTCTTCCTCGAACTCGTCTCTCAACCAATAAGTTGAGTCCGAGGTCTTGGGCTTACGAGCTATCCTTTTCCTTGGTCTCTTTCTCTCGGGCTCAGAAGAACTAGGGACTTCTTTCCTCTTTTTCTCCTGCTCTGAGGCAGGGGGATGGCAGGGAACCTCACTATCAGGGGACGCTGGCCTCAATTCAACGTCCTTTGATAAACCTGCGAATGAAAAGTAAAGCAAATTATAAATCGACAACATTATCGATAACATAAGGCGCAGAATTGAAACGTTATCGGTCTCACCATGATTTTTGGCCTCCCATCGGCCCTTCGATATCTCGCGTCAGGCACGTTTCGAATAGGTCCTTTGAGACACCACTTTCTCGACTCATTCTTTCAGGTGCATAATCGCGGCCGGCGTTCGAGAAACAGCTACACCATGTGAAATTGGTTAGTGAAATAATGAAGGAAAAACATCGAACAAATTAAAATATGATAGCACTTACGGTTCATGTTCCACTTCTCGGGGAACGGCATGTCTTCGGCCGGAATCAGGTCCGATGTTTTCACCCGAACAAATCGGCCCATCCAACCTCGATCCCTATCCTCGTCAATTCTCGAGCTCGGATCGCTTGCGTAGGGAAAATCAGGTTCGAATTATACGACTGGTGTCGATTAGAATTGCTGCTATAGACCGGGGTCGAGGCATCAAGGAACGAAGGTCGAGACTGGGCGTCATCGAATTGGAACTCGAAGCCATGATATCTGAGGTGAGATCGTTGAGGTCGATTGGGGTAAAATGCCCTAGGGTAAAATTATCAGATTTGCGTAACAGAAGGACCAGAAATCCCGTGTTTATACGTAATTATCTCGGCAGGAATCACGGCGGAAATCAGCAAGGACGTTGAAATCAGTAAATCAAGGGATATTTTACCTTGTAAATAGATTTTTTACCTTGTATAAGAATCATTCCCCTCCCTACATAAAGGGGGAGCGTAATTGTAAAAGGCATCTCAGCAACGACTATCAATATACAGAAAAGTAATCTGCTCTAGTTATCTCTTTATTCATTTGGTTCATATTTGTCCATCTTAAAGAAATCAATTGAGGTCAAGCTATTCTAAACCTATGGTTTGCATTCTTTCTCAATTTATTTACTGAATTTAGTCTTTACTTTATTATCCCTTATTTGTATCAAATCAAGTCACGTGTCCCTAAAACCACGTACAAATTTAATTGTTATCCGAAGCCAAGGGTAAACACTAACGTTTCCTTGAGATATGAGAGAAGTAAGACAGGTCTCGATACAAAACTTACACTAATATGCCTCACTTCTATACAGTGGCTTGATCTGCTGCTAAAGCAGCAAATATACGTTTGTTAACAAGAGTCAGTACCAAGCATTTATAGATGGCCTGAAAATGCAGTCCTATGATTATCCCTATCCCAAATAATGGAAGGGCTCCTTTTGTCAAATGATAGCTTTGGACTTAATCCCTCCAATCCATCGTTTGGTATGGAGCCACTGTACCTTTGATACTGCATGTGGTGATCAGACAAAATCCTTCCACTTTGGCTTCCCACATCATACCTAGGCGTTGTAGACAGTTGACCAGATTCCATAATTAGGTCACCTTCAAGAACTCTAAGTACCTGACAAAGAATCAAAAATACACCAGAATCCAGCCATCGTCAAGGCAAAGTTGCAAGAATCGTAATGAGATGACTGACATTATTCCTGTTGGCAAAAGGTCAAGACAAAACTATAAGTAATACTTAACTTACCTGAGACATGCGAGGCCTAGCCTGAGGATCTCGTCGTATGCACAAAGATGCAGCATGCAACATGCAATACACCTCGTGCTCTGAGTAGCTGTTTCCTAGTCGGGGATCTATTAGCTCATCGATTGCACATTCTTCCAACAAGGGACGTGCCTGAAGACAAATGAAAGACAAAATCACTGATTCTTTTAAGAGAAAAAAGAGACGGAGGGACCAGCATAGCCGTACTATTCCTCAAGCCAGAACTGAAAGATGCATAATAAGATGTTGAAGTATTACCCATTCTGTGAGACATTGCTGGCCCTTAGGCCTGGTAATATCCACTGCTCTTCGACCAGTTACAAGTTCTATGAGCACCACTCCAAGTGAGTAAACATCAGCTTTTTCAGTAATCTGGCCACTTTGAGTATACTCGGGAGCCAAGTACCTAAATACAGAAAATAAGCTTACTGTTTCTGCAATTGCATATTTGAAGTAAAATACAAACAATATTTCAAGGCCTAACCCAAACGTTCCGAGTACTCTCGTTTCAACACCTGCATCCCCATCTGGTTGCCATCTAGCCAAACCAAAGTCTCCGACCTAGAAAACAAAGGTGAAGCAAGATTAATACAGTTCAAGTGCCACTTCAACAAAGGGTAGACATCTAAAGCACTCTACTGCAACAAAAGCAACTCATTTTTAAGCTTCAAAGTGATCAAGCGTCATATTTACAAGAAACAAGTGAAAACAAAATTGATATGTCAACAAGAGGATGACAAGAAAAGGATGCAAGTGAGAATATTCTTAGTAGTCAAAAGTCAAGGAGATAGCTTTCAAAATTTTATTGCCTACTACTTGTCCATTTTATCCACTCATTTCATTTTGTCTCACCAAAGAGGTCCATAATACATCTGCTTGTTAGAGTTCTAAAACCGCATAAATTAAAGGGTAGCCCGGTGCACTAAACTCCCGCTATGCGCGGGGTCCGTAGAAGGGCCAGACCAATAGGATCTATTATGAGCAGCCTTACCCTGCATTTCTGCAAGAGGCTGTTCCACGGCTCGAACCCATGACTTCCTGGATTGAGTTTAAGAAATTGTTATAGGACCTTTGATGCTAACAAAGTTGATTTCATCTCGAAGGTGTTGCTTCTTTCGTTGTTTTCGTCTTCCAATCAGTCGCTTGAAAAACAATGGAGAAGCTCTAAGAATATGTTTGTTTGTTATAGTCCATCTATATCAATTGAGCTTGGAGAGATTAGGATATATACTTGATGAGACCATCTATAACAAGGATACAACTAAAAGAAATGCTTCTGAGTAAGAGATTTTCCATACTAGTGGTTCAAAGTCATGTGTGATGAGAATGTTGTTGGGCCTCATGTCCCGATGGACAATGCAGCCCACTCTGCACTCTTCATGAAGATATCGCAAACCACGTGCAGCTCCAACAGCAATCTTTTGACGTGCAGACCACTCCAAAGGGTCCCTATTGTGTCCTGTAAATACCAGAAAGTGATGTTAAGTAATACATAAAGGCAAAAAGACCAATCTTCAAGTGAAACGAACAAACCCTTAACAACCCTTTTTCTGAATCTTTTTGTGTCTATAAGTTCTCTTTGGTGAAAGTTCTACTTCTTATATCACCAAATAATAAGTACATGCTCTACATATCCAAACAGTACATCTTTGTTGACACTTTTAATTTGTTCTAATTCTTATATCAACAGATCAACAAAGAAAATTTATAAGGAGAAAAT
The DNA here is from genome assembly GCA_002018475.1 of Nicotiana obtusifolia. NCBI lineage: Eukaryota > Viridiplantae > Streptophyta > Magnoliopsida > Solanales > Solanaceae > Nicotiana > Nicotiana obtusifolia. Next base: position 20,744 of record MCJB01023145.1, on the reverse strand, counting down.
ACGACAGGTTTTCTTATATTAGTGCAAACACACATCTATATCACCATTTAGTAACCCTGTCAACCTAAAAGAAGTCCATTTATTGGCTGAAGCAAAATCAGTACATTCATCACAGTGCATAAGGACATAAAGAAACATGAGTACACATACCATATAGATGAGAATCTAAAGAACCATTGCATATATATTCATATACTAGCAATCTTCTCCTGTCTTCAATGCAGAATCCTATCAACATGACAACATTACGGTGCTGAGCACAGCTGAGCACTTCAACTTCCGAGCAAAATTCTTGATCTCCTTGAGAACTTGCCAATTTATGTTGCTTGACAGCAACAACTTGACCGTCTGGAAGGACTCCTCTGTGAACAGATCCATATCCTCCCTCGGCCAAGAAATTGGCTTGTGAAAATCCTCCTGTTGCAAGCTCCAGTTCAGTATAAGTGAACCACCTCGGAGGTTTCCCAAATACAGGTGCCTTGTGTTGGCATATTGAACACAAGGGAGGAGTGCCAAGAGGTGCACTTCTGGTTAATGGATTCGGTGATCCACTACCACCTTCTATATCAAGCTTAGTCAATTTCTCCAGCAATGACTTGCTCGTAGATATTTGAGACCTGTCAAAAGATCTAAGTGAGCCTCCCTGGAGTTGAGAGAGTTGACTATGTGAATCCACACTGTCCACTATCGACGGTTGGAATCTTGAACTTGAAGAAGATAGACTTTCACTCTCACTCTCTGAACTTGAATCATCTACATCTTGATCTTCCTTTAAGGCTAACAACTCTGCTTTGTGCAAATCTCTATTTACTTCAGTGACCAAGAATGGTGAAGTTCCAGGATCAGAACTTGAAACTGATGAAGTACCGGCTTCAGTAGCAGTAAACATCTCTGGACTACTTGTTGGTGTGACTAATGGACCTCTACAAGAATCCAATGAATAGTTTTTTTCTACTTCTTTTCCGCAAGATTGAGCTTGCTCTGAAGGTAATGAGCCTCCAAGATCAGGTTCCTTTTTAGGTGAACCAACTAAATTTAGGCGGAGAACTTTTGGCTGAGATCGCTTCATTACTACGATATTGCACTGCAGCTCTTGCATACAGCATTTCTTCTCATGTTTGAGATGTCTGGAAAAGTTGAAACAAGAATCAGCAAATAGCTTTAGAGAAGATAGAGAATAAAAAGAACATAAACAAGGAATCACACTCTTAAAACTTGTAAACTTACTTGTCCAAAACAACCCAATTAGCTTTAGTCCTCTTTGCCTCAGCAGCCACAGCTCCATGTGGTGAACCAGAAACAATTTTAATCTTCACATTTATCTGGCACATATGAAACGGACAAAAAGAACCAATCTTTTAGTATGTCAGTGTGAAAGTACCTTATAACAATCTGCACAAATAAATAATTTGGGCACTAACCTTAGTGGGATCATAAACATCTTGGAGCTGAAGGATCATCTGAGAGTAGGAATCTGTTAAGTCTAACGCTCGCTCAGTACTATTTCCAGAATTTGACTTCCTGTGACCATTGGCACAATCTCCAGAAAACCTGGGGAAACCCCACAGCTTTCTACCTAGAAAATGTTTGTGAAAACCACTAAAGTTATGTACAACATCCAGTTACTAGATTCTTTTGTGGAAGCATAGGAACAAAAAGCACCAGGTGTTTACTTGACACGGCATATAATAATTCAATAAAGATGCTTAATGAAAGCCCTGTAGAAATGCAGAAAATCCTCCTTTAAGGATTATATATCCTAATTTTGCTGCCTTTCCATTCTTACAGAAGCCAAGAGCAGCTTAGTTTAAAAACAGCTACAAGTAACAGAAATCGCTAGATGAGTCTTCAAGGAATTTGCAGTTCAGCCTCAGTAAGGAGACAAGACAGTGTCAATCAGACAAGAGCATAAAGATCAAAAACCAAAATTTTTGTTCAGTTGCGAGAAATCCGGATGTTCAATCAGGCAACACTTTTTTGTAGCAAATCTAAAAGAATGTAAGAATCTTAATTGCTATGTTCTGTAGAAATTCCAGGATAACATCTGACATTGAGAGAAGAAGCCAAAAACATTCAAAATTTCCTTTGACAAAGTTATGAATGACGGTTTCTCATTTACTTTATTTATCTGTAATTGACATATACTTTAATAATAGATGTTAGTACCTACATATACAAAGTTATGAATAATGGTTTCTCTTTTATTTTATTACCACCAAAGGTTGTGGTGTGGTAAGTACCCCTCGTTCCTTTAACCAGAGCCCCGGGAATAGAGTCGCATTTGGTAAGGAGCACTTTACCCCCAAAGCAGGACTTTTCACGCAAATCTGGATTAGTCGGGCCTCAAAGTGAATATCTAAGTACCGGGTGGGAAAGCAAAAGAAAAGTAGATTTGGTACTTGACAATGAGACTGAAGGAAATGGAATTAAGTTAGAAAAATTACCAGAACTTTGTGAAGGTACAACCACAACAAGTGTAATGCAATCTCCAGGTTGAACAACATGAGTCAAAGCCCACAAAAGAGCAGTCTTAGGTATCTCTCTTGATGCCTTAACAGCCACCATAGCTTTCTCAGCAACATTACAACTCTTATCCTCTTGCTTCTTTTCCTTTTTCTTCACTTCCCTAGTACTCATTGCCCCGGAACAGTTTCCAAACCTTTGCCTTTAAACTTTCAAGAACAAAACTTTACATGCATTATTGCTGACATTGCAACTATTCAAGAAGAGACCCTCCAAAGACGACTGATTAAGACCCTTTTTAACAACTAAAGCCTAGGAATTTCTCAAGAAACTCAAGGTAAAAGGAAAAAGATCGAACCTTTGTTCTATAAGTTTTATCCTTTTTTCTGGTGAGAGAAGAGGTTGTGGTCAAGATTCTGAGACAAATTGAAGTACATAAAGAAGATCACTTTGTGAAATCTATGCAAAAAAAGAATTCCAAATTTAGCAGCAAAACAGCACCAATAATTCAGCAAAAAGACTTCTTTTTTCGGACATGTTCTACTGAATCCAAAAGACTTGACAGAAGCTGAAACTCAACTACTCAATCGTGGTCCAAATTTTATCATATGCTATAATATGAATGAACTGTTCTTGCACATGATTTCTGAAAAAAATGTACAATTCAAATGACAGAGAACTACAGCCAAAAGCTACTTCTTTTATATTAGGCTGCTTTCAAATAGCAGAGTCAAAATTTGTGCAAAAAAATTCAGGTGATAGCTGACCTTTTTCTTGTGCCTTTTGTCACAAAAATGGAATGCAAGGAAGTGAGTAATTCAGACTCCAGTTATGGAGAAAAACATTAATTTAAGCAGTTTCCTCAGCTTCTTTTACTATTACAAAATGCAAGAATCCCCATGAAGCAACTACCTAATGTCTAAAGGACACAAGATTTCTGCTTTCAGTAAAATCAACCCATAAACTTCTAGACAGTAATAAAAGATTTACAGGCAAAAAATATATAGGAGCGGTTGTTTTAAAAATACAATATTATCATCAAACAGTTCAAAAAAGGAGGGATGTGGTTGTTTAAAAAATACTAGTACCTCCGTCTAGGGTGGCAAACGGGTGGGTCGGACGGGATATGAGCCACTCCGTGCAAAATCGTTTGACTTTAGACACGAAATTTAAGAAAAAAGATTTGACATGTACTTAAAGATATCATAGAATTTGTAGTATTAAATACAAACTAGATTTTTTTATAACTATAATAACATATGTAAAATAAAAAATTTAAAGTTAGAAAGTCTTTATATATAACGAGACATTTTTATAATAACTTTCCTTTCTTTGAAATTGATCTTATTGTTATATTTTACTTTTCTGTAATAATTTTTTATCTATAACCTAACATCAATTATTGTAACGGTATACTCTATAAAATGGGATATTATCACTTTTAGCCCGTGTGAGAAACTATTTACATCATGTAACCAAAAAAGTATATAAAATTTGTATAATTCTTATATATTACATACATAACTTATATATATACAAATGATATACAAAAAATATATCTTTTTACGGCTACTATTTTAAGAGCGACTATGCAGTGTCATTTTTCCCTATAAAATTATCGCTCCATAACATCCTTATTCCAAATTTTATGTATATTTTATTATTTTATACTAATATAATCAAAAAATAATTTATTAAATCTACACATCTCTATCATTCCTATCTTGTTGTTTGCTCTACTTTCACGTCAAAGCATCTAAAAACGACATATTGAAAGAGAAAAACATACATTTATTTCAAAACTTGTACGGTTGCCTGCTAAGACAGGGACCTCAGAGAGCAGAACAAGGAAACAAGCATTAAACTAAAAAAGATTTCGAAACTTCAAATTTGAACAACCTCAACTACTCAATCTTAAAATGGACAGAGGTTGGTGCCTATTTCTGATGAAAGAATAATGGGGTTACCAATATTGGTAAAAAGTACTCCTATTTGCTGCTACAGTCATTTATATAATTGAATTTTGTTTTTTAAAAAAAATTATTTATATCTATACTTGGTTCAACATATTGTCACTGACTCATTATTTCAATTCATGTATCTTAATTTGACTGGATATAGAGTTTTAAAAAGTAAGAAAATTTGTTAAATCTTGTACTTTAAACTAAAGATATATGCAATGTACCAAAATATCTTTGAATCATGTGATCTTAAATATGTCCTGTGAAAAGTAGAGTTAAAGAACTCCAAAATATAGAAAAAAATAATTTTTTTAAAGAGACTAAAAAAAAAGTAAGATACATAAATTAAAATAATTAGACATGTCCTGCCATGTTCTCTCCTTATATAACTCATTACAAATATTCTTTTAATTATATGACATATTTCACAAAAATCTTTATGTTTAGACGTAGAAAATTAATAATAAGAAATACAAAAAAATATTGAATCATTTCCTTCTATTCACATTTTAACGAGTTGTGTTGTATCATTCCTTTCTCATAAAATAAATTCAAGATTAGGGAGAGTATAGTGGGGGTTTCTCAAGACATGAAATTTAATATCATAATATGCCTATATAGTCATGCATATCATGTTTGAATGGTCGCCTACTTCTTCACACTATTAATTATTCTCTTTTGTTTAAAATTATTATACCTGGATAGTTTCATTCGGTATGTAGGTGTCCAGCAGTCCAGGTATATATTAAAATATGTATTATTTATATTTCCGTGATGACCTGATAGGTCATTTATTATTTTATTCTTTATTTATGTGTCCCGAGACCTCAAATGGCTCCGTTAGCTTTTCTCGATTTGCGTGGGCAGTCCTGTCCTTTTCCCGAAAAGTTTTTATGAGAAATTTGATGAAAATTATGAAATCGTGTCTTAAAAACTCATTTGAATTTACTATGGTCAACGTTTTGTATAAACGGACCCGGATCAGTATTTTGACGGTCCCGGTGGGTCCGTATCGTAATTTAGGACTTGGGCATATGCTCAGAATCGAATTCAGAAGTCCCCAACTTGATTTAACGTAATTTGTTGAAAACTAGCAAATTAAAGATTTAAAGAATTCCTAAGTTTGACAGTAAATTGACTTTGTTGCTACCGGGTCCGAATTTCAGTTCCACAACTTGGTTTAGGTTCATTTCAGTATTTATGACTTGTCTGTAAAATTTGGTGCAAAACAGAGTTGATTTGAGTGATTCGAACGTCCTGTTGTAAAGTTGCATAAACCTGGGTTTCTTTGAAAATATCATTCATTTTGATGTTTGATTCATAATTCTAGGATTTTGGTGTTTTGATCGTGCAAGAGAGTTCGTATAATGTTATTACATCTGTGTGCATGTTTGGTTTGGAGCCCCGAAAGCTCGGATGAGTTTCGGACGCGTTTCAGAGAGTTTGGTAGAGTTGGGTAGTTGCTGGTGAGACCTGGTGCGCAGGTCTCGCAAATGCGAGATCAGAGGTTGAAATTGCTACATATGGTCAAGTCTGAGATGATCACACTTGCGAACATCTTTCTCGCAATTGCGAAGATGGCCTGGGCAGCAGGGATCGTATTTGCGATCATTTGATCGCTTTTGCCACATGTCCGCTTTCGCATTTGCGAACATATCATCGCAAATGCGATGACAATAGAGATGTGGGGAGTTCGCATTTGTGGTTGCTACTTCACATGTGAACCCAAGGTCGCATTTGCGACATCTGCACCTGGACAAATAGCTGAGGAACGAGATTTTAGCCTCGCTTTTCATATTTTGGAACCCTAAACACCCTAGAATCGATTTTATAAGAGGATTTTCTTCCCAAAAACTTTGCTAAGCAACTTTAATCTATTTCTTTTCAATTACCCATTACTTTCCAAGTGTTTTCAACATTAAATCTAGGATTTTCATGGTAGGAATTACAGATTTGAGTAGAATTGGGATTTTTGTAAAATTGAGATTTAGACCTCAAATCGAGGTCGAATTTCGAAACTTATTACATAACCGAGCTCGAGGGTGAATGGGTAATTTGATTTTGGTCCGAATCTCAACTTTTGACCAAGCGGGCCCGGGGTTGACTTGTGTTGACTTTTTGGGAAAAGTGTAAAGATCTTAACGTTATATATTCTAATTGATTTTTCTAGCATTGTTTGTTGATATTAAGCCAATTTTGAATAGATTCGGTTGGTGCGGAGGCGAATTTTAGAGGAAAGGCCCCAATTGAGCTTTGATTTGCACGGAGCGAGGTAAGTGTTGGGTCTAACCTTGATTTGAGGGAATTAGGGACTCTTGAGCTATGTAATATGTGAATTACATGTCTAGCAGTGTATATGCGAGGTGACGAGTATATATACGCCGTCAAAATAGTTGTTTTCATGCTTTCCCATATTTCATTAGTTATCTCATTCCATGCCTTAACTGTTACATGTCTTAGTTGCTTTCTATGTCTTAACTTGTTACTTATCACCTACTATTGAAATGCTTGTTTCTTCCATAATTCGATGGTTAACTGTTACTTGCCTTACTTGTCTTGCTTGTACACTTGAATTGTCATATCTTCGGCTTGTCTTGTTACTTTGTGTTAATTATAGCATTCCTTGATTTGGCACCTTTATGGCGTTGCTTTCATATTCTTTAATCGTAGAGTTTCTTGTGATTTGAGTTGTTGAGTTGATTACATTTATTGATTTTGTTTATGGATCGGGTTGCACGCCGTAACAGGTGGAATAAGGAAGGATTGATTTGATATGGCTGGATAGGGTTGCACGCCGCAATGAAATTTATATGTGATTTGATATGGTGAAATAAGGGAGGATTATGATATTGATTCTGATTATATGATGGGATCGGGTTGCGCGCCGCAACGGATTTTACATGTTATTCTTGATATTGATATGGTAAAATAAGGGAGGATTGATATTGATATGGTGGGATCGGGTTGCGCTGCAACGGATTGTGATTTGGTATGGTGAAATAAGAGAGGATTATGATATTGATTCTGATTATATGGTGGAGTCGGGTTGTGCGCCGCAACGGGTTTTACATGCTATTCTTGATATTGATATGGTGAAATAAAATTGATATTGATATAAGGCTGTCAAGTGGGCCGGGCCTGGGCCAAGGCGGTCCCGGGCCTAACGGGCCACCTGTAAGGGACCGGCCCACTACGAGCCTAAGCCCACATGGTCCCGGGCTAAATGGGCCGGGCCCGCTGGCCTAAAGGGCCTAAACGGTTCCGGATAATTTTTTTTTTTTATCTAGGGAAATTTCTTGTAAACTATATATGCATATACTAATATAGATTGCATATATCTATATAAATATATATATCTATATAGATTGCATATATATATATATATATA
>MCJB01023145.1:0-11642 GCA_002018475.1 Nicotiana obtusifolia | reverse complement strand
CTTTCTTAGTTTTTCTCCCCCCAATGGAATGAGCACAACAAGGTACTAATACCACCATTAAAAGGAAAAAAAATTAAGGAAGATGTGCCAAAATACAAGTTACATAATAAACTAAACAATTATCTTTCTTAGTCTTCCTCCCCCCAATGGAATGAGCACAACAAGGTACTAATACCACCATTAAAAGGAAAAAAAACTAAGGAAGTTACATATTAGTCTATGTATTATCTCTAACAAATCTCATAAATCCTTCAAGGTCCAGAGGAGTTTCCGTTGGCGGTGATGGAAAAGAGGCTTGTTCATCACCGCTTCCGGGCGAAGCCGCATCCTGCGCAAGTTCCACTAGCATTTCTTCATAAGCTTCGTCTATATCCGGTTGTGATTCTGCAAGTCCAAAATTTCTTCTTTCCGAACGGATCTAATCTCTAAAGAGTACTGCTTTTTCCAAGCTCTCCCTCATCGACGCTCTATGATCACCGATTTGAAGTCTCGCTTGACCGAAAGCGCTCTCCGATGCCACTGTTGAAGCTTGAACGGTTAAAATATCTCGAGCCATCCTTGAAAGAACAGGATAGTATTTTTGCTTCTCCTTCCACCATTCCAAAATGTTGAAGGAGCCGTCGAGATTCTCTGATTCAAGTCCCTGCGACAAATACACTTGAAGCTCATTTTGTTGTGAATTATCACCAATATTCTCACCTTGGGAACCCCATAACTCCGTCCAAGCACTGAGGGCTTTTAGGCTTGCAGTTCTTTTAGATGATCGTGAAGTAGACGAAGTAAGAGTTGGAATATTGGGTCTAGCATGATCTAAGGCAGTTTGATAGGCATTATAGATTGTTTGTGCATTTATTTTAATTGAGGATTGTGCATCTCCGAGTATAGCATATTCCTCAGGCGAAAGTGATAAAGAGTTATAAATTTTAGAATACCAAAAGTTTGGACCTCCTAATTTCATTGTTGGGTTTAACAGTGCAGCAACACCAAAAATAGGGGGGATAGGACATTTTTTAAACTTAGATTTCATAGAATTAATAGCATGTTCATAAATTACCCCACCCTCTGAAAATTGAGAAAATAAATCTGCAAGTGCAACAATATAAACTAAACAATTAGAAATAGCAGGATAGTACTGCCCAGATAATTCATTTGTTGCAACTGAAAATTGTTCTAAAAAATCTACAAGAATTTTAACGTTAGTCCAGTCTTGATTAGTAAGGTGCTCGTCGTCATCATCATCACCACCACCTACACGAGCACTATAGGTTGCGCTAATTGGGTTTCTATATTCATAGGCGACAACTAGACTTTCATACATGTAATTCCATCTAGTTGGACAAGGTTTAGGAACCTTTCTTTCCCTAAGGCCAAATTCATCACATTTTTTAAAATATTCTCTAAGTCTACTTCTACGGTTTGAGTAAAACAGCCAATTAAGAACCATTTTTACCTTTTTAATTTCTACATTTAACAGTTTCATACCATCACCAACAATTAAATGGTAAATATGACAAATGCACCTAACATGAAAAATATTAGTAAATGCGGGATTTAATGTACTTGTAAGCAAGCCTATTGCATTAGTGTTACTAGAAGCATTATCCATTGTAACAGACATTATTTTATCTCTAATACAAAAATATCTACAAATATCTGCTACTATGCCGGCAATAAATTTACCTGTGTGGCGTGAGTTAATAATTCTATAGGCAATAATGCGCTTTTGCATTATCCAGTCCTCGTCTATCTAATGACTTGTAACGGTTAGATAATCACAGTCATTGGCACTTCTACCTATATCCGTAGTAATAGCAATGCGACAATCTATATGAGTAAATAAATATCGCAAATATTGTTCATATTCGTGTTTATATTTATAAATATCGGCCTTTACGGTTGCACGAGGCCATCCTTTATAAGTAGGATTATAAACTTTTCTAATATATTGCACAAAATGAGGGTTAGAAGGAAAACTATATGGTAAGCACATAACAGTTACCATTTTTGCTAATTCTTCACGATCCTTATTTGGATCGTTATATAAAATTCTACCGGTAACAGTGTTAATTCCCGGTTGAACTAAATTTGAACCTGCACTAGGGTGAACCGCATTATCTACACTCGTCCCCTCTTCCGCAGCTTTCATTTGTAAATATCTTTGTTTATCTCTAGGGTGTTTCAATATGTGCCTAGTCAAACTACCCGTACCGCTACGGTTGCCAGTAAATTTATGAGCCAACAAAGACCCACAACTTTTACACTTAGCCTTATTTTCTTCTCTTAGTTGAGTAAAAAAATACCAAACAAGAGATGTTTTGGCCCGTTTAGCAGGTCTTCTATTAAATGTAGGGGTTACTACAGGAGGGTCAGGCGGGGCATCAGTTGGGTTATTAATAGGACTAGTAGGTGTATCATCTAAATCCGGCTAGGTTTCATCTAAATCATCATTTTCCGCATCATTTTCAAATATAGTTTGATTAGGATAAAGAGCGTTCATAATTTCTTCATCTAATTGTTGACCCGGTGCAACATCATGGCAAAATTGACTATCCGAAAATTGAAAACAAGGGTTATCACTATCAAGAATAACAGGTGGAGGAGGACGGGTAACAAGGGGAGGAGTAGTAGCTTGGCGACTAGATTCACCAATTTTTTATTTTCCCTTACCCTTACCACCAAATATTTTTTTCAAAAAAAAATTCATAATAATTATAATTATACTAAATAAAACAAACAGAACAACAATATTAAAACTTAAAGAGTTGGAACGAGTTTATCGAAATGACGAACAACTTCTTGAAAATTGAATATCGTTGAAGACTTGAAGACTTAAATACTTCAATTCACCAACTTCACAATTTTTCACGAAATTGGAATAACAAAGTAAGCAATTATGGAAGAAAATTAGAGAGAGATTGAGAGAATTTGTGAGTAAAAATGAAAGAATGAGGGGGTATTTATAGTTGAGAATAGGTAAAAAGTGTATTTATAAAAAGTTTAAGGTTAAAATAAAGTTTAAGGGCCAAAAGGCTATTTTTCTAAAATTAAAACGGTTAAAATTGGCCCAACGGCTAGATTTTAAAAATCTGGCCGTTGGCCATTTTTTAAAATTTTTTTTTTTTTTTTTGAAAATTAGCCGTGGGGCCCGTTAGGCCCGGACCAGGCGCGCCTGGCGGTCCCGGGCCAAACGGTCCCGGGCTCGTGGGCTTGTTGTAAGGGACCGGCCCGTGGTGGGCTTTTGCACCACTAAGGCCCAGGCCCGTTTGGCCCAGCCCGCGAGGCCCGTTTGGCCCGTTTGGCCCGCGGTCCCGGGCTGGGCCCCGACCACTTTTCAGCCTTATATTGATATGATGGGATTGGGTTGCGTACCGCAACGTATTGTGTGATTTGTATTCATTGTTGTATTGTGTTAGCTTTCGGTGCTTTCATACGAGATTCCGGGTACTGATGTTTCTGGTTTTACCGATTTTGATGATTGAGTTTATTTTATAAGTTCTGCCTTACTTTCTTGTGTTCCTTTCCTGTTATTATTATTATTATTATACCGCGCACATGTTATTGTAAGTGACCTGCCTTTGCCTCGTCACTATTTCATCGAGGTTAGGCTCGGCACTTACAGAGTACATGGAGTCGGTTGTACTCATACTATACTCTACATTTCTTGTAAAGATTTTGTATTCGGTCCTTGCGGCGATCAGTAGATTGCTCGGATTAATTGTCCGACGGAGACTTGAGGTACAACTGCTTGACGTTCGCAGCCTTGATTTCCCCTTCTACCTTATTTTAACTGTTTATTTCATTTCAGACAGTTATACTTTCATTCAGACCTTTATTTGTATTATTCTAGTCGCTCGTGCACTTGTGACACCAGATCGGAGATTGTATTTAGATATCACCGTTGTTATGATTTTCTCACTCTATTTCGATTTTTTTTCCAGTTCTTGATTATTAATTACGTTGAATTGTTAAAATGGCTAGAAACTATTCTAACGTTGGCTTGCCTAGCAAGTGAAATGTTAGGCGCTATCACAATCTCGAGGGGGGAATTCCGGATCGCGATAAATTCTCACATTTGCAAAATAAACAAAGTGAAACATTGTAGTAGCTTAAATTTAAACTGGGATCAACTGCAGTGCCTATCCTTTAACACATCCATAAATAAGGGTCCGTTCACGAGAAATGGCAAGGAACCTTCAAGAGATATGGGTCCTCCACTGTGATCTATAAATATTAAATACAACGACACAGAAAAACATTTGATGTTATGCAACCTCAAAAGTAAGCGTTTGGACGGTTCAACCTTGGGAAAAACAAAGTTTTTTAAGTTGTATTGAAAAATAGTTTTTGGAAGTTAAAATTGTACTTGAAAAAAATAAAAAAAATTATGAGTAAAAGAACCAGTTTTTGGAACTTAAAAATTTTTCTTTAATTTTTTTCCAAAAACCAATCAAATTCCACGAACAAACAACACTTTAAAAAAAATTGAAACAAAAAGTCTATGTTCCAAATGAGAGCTAACTTTATGTGATTATAATACATTTGATAAAAACGAAATTTAAAATATTAGTATGATCAATTTCTTTTGTATTAGTAGTAAAAGAAGAAAAAGTTTGTAACAATGGAAAAGATAAGTTGATAGTTACCTCAAAACTAAAATTCTGAAAGATGAATGACATGATGTACTATGATCTGCGAAATGTTAATAATTGTAAAAATTGTTATGATTATACCTACTAGCTCCTAGATTCATAAGTGTTAGAAAGGGCGGTACAAGTGCTGCTATAATTGCTGAGATGAAAAACAAGCTCAGAGTTGAACTGAAAGACCTGCGGAGCCAAATGAGGGGTACTAACGTGAGTAATCAGCAATTTGAGAAGGAAAAGAGTCTCAAAATGCAACTCTAAAAATGGAGCCTCATTGAAGAAAGCATATATAAATAGAAATTACAGGTGCAGAACATCAAATTGGAGATTCAAACACTGCCTATTTCTTTGCCAGTATGAAATGAAGGAAGACACAGAATCAATCAGAATACTTACAGCACAAAATGGTGAAATGATCAATAATGCTAAAGACATACAAAAGGAAATAATGGATTTCTATAAGCAGCTGTTGGGTTCAGCCTCTACAAACTTGCCAGCTATACACCCTGGTATTCTACAATATGGGACTGGACTTAACAGGAGCCAGCAACTTCAGTTCATAAAATCATTCACTAAGGAAGATGTAATGCAAGCTCTAAAGGGAGTAGACGACATGAAGGCACCTAAAGGAGATGGATTCAACTCATACTTCTTTAAGAAGGAATGGTCTACTATAGGTGATAATGTAACCATTGCAGTATTGGACTATTTTGAAATAGGTATTATGTACCAGCCTATAAATACTACTTCAGTTACCTTGATCCGTAAAGTGGAAAACCCTTCTTCAATTAAGGAATACATGCCTATTTCATGCTGCACTACTCTGTACAAAATTGTGTCAAAAATGATTACTAGTAGATCGCAACCTGTGATGGAGACTGATCTCGTCCAATTTTACTCCTCTATTCGAGGTTATGAAAATGATCGATGTAATGATAGTACCCAACAAGAGTCGGGTCGAATTCCGCAGGGAGCTATAGATGGGAGTTAGTAGTATATATCATAGCATGCGAATTTGATATCCAAATTTGCACTTCCGTAAAATTAAGTTGTTTTGAAGTCTAATTTAAACTATGATTGCAAACTGAGAAATAAAACTAGGAGATTATTTTTGTTGTTTTTCAAATGTTGTAAAAAGCCTAGGGCTATGACCTTCACCTAGGTGTTTGCCTAGTGGGATATAAACTTTAAAGCTTGTTTTATTGGTGGGGATGTATTATAGCCATCAACACTCAATTACCCACTCAATACCTCTCGGTCAGAGAGTGATTTTGCCCAATTTGATTTTCCCAACTCCAAATGGGTATTGAACAAAACGGTTGATAAAAGCTCAAGCCGGGTTGTTACTATCTCTAGGTTCAACCTTTTAATTAGGCTTATCAATCTATCGATTGACCTAATTTCTTGTTAGCCAAGTTTTCCTAGACTAAGTCTCTCTTTCTCAAGTAGAGACCAAGTCAAATAGGCATGAACTAATGTTTGCAACTATTAATTCCACAAATAAAAGCAAGAATAAGGCTAAATAATAAACGTCCAACCATAAACAAGCATTAAATTAAACACCCATTAAGTTTACACACTAGGGTTGGGTCACAACCCTAGTGAAAATCTAGCTACTCATGCTTGAAATGAAAGAAATAGAAGAAGAAATGATAATTAAACTCATATTGCTAATTAAGATGATAAAATCTAAAATAAAATAGCTCAAGATGTGAAAAACTACTAAAAAGAGTAAAAGGAAACTGCTACTGTAGCAGCTGATGTCAAAAGTTAACCTAAAAATGTGAAACTCGTCTATTTATACAGGACTGGAAATTTCGAACAAAATTGCCCTTTCAGAGGTTCTGTTGCCGCACAATTCCATGTGCAGTCCGCACTTTTCTTCAGCTTGACAGGATTGGAAGTCTGCGGCCGCATAATTCTGAACTGCGGCCGCACTGCACTCTTTCTGCGTTCCGCACTTTTACATGTGCGGCCGCACAGCTCTTCTTCTATGGCCGCACAATAATTATGTGGTCTGTACTTTTGCTGGACTCGAATTGCAGATTCTCTGAACTTTGCTCTAACCCACCTTTTGCGACCGCACAATTCATGTGCAGACCGCACTTTGCACCAGTCTCTAATGGATTTTCCTTCATCACCTGAGGCCGTAGATGATATTCTGCGTTCCGCACTTCTGAGCTTTTGTGCCTTTTTTTGTCCTTGAGTTCAGAACACTCCTTCTTGAGTTGGATTTCATCTCGGGAGTTCATCTTCTAATATTTCTGCAATTAAGCACATTTCATTAGTTTTTGGGAACACAATTAAACGCTTTTGGAATAAAACGAAAGCAAAAAGACGCTAATAAGTAGTCAAAATTCCCACTTATCAGAGACTCTAGTTGATCATAGCCAGGCTACTTTTATGCCTGGTAGAATGTTGGCCAACAATGTGTTGCTTAGTTATGAATTGGTTAAAGGATATGGCAGGAAAGGAGTGTCACCCAGATGCATGCTGAAAATAGATATGCAGAAAGCATATGACTCTATAGAAAAGGTATTTCTTGAACAGATGCTAACAGGGCTGGGGTTCTGTGAGAAGTTTATAGGATGGATCATGGGTTGTGTAAAAACAGTGTCATATTCCATAATCATTAATGGAAGTCCTACCCCCCTCCCCCCCATTTGCAGCCAAGAAAAGGGTGAGACAAGGAGATCCAATGTCCCCATACCTATTTGTTTTGGCAATGGAGTACTTGACTAGATTGTTCAAGACCCTGAAAGAGAAGCCATATTTTAACTTCCACCCTAGATGTGAAAGGCTACACATAATGCAACTTAGTTTTGCAGATGATTTGCTTCTTTTTTGTAGGGTGATGCAATTTCAGTAAAGATGCTATATAGTTACTTCCAACAATTCTTTGAGGTTTCAGGACTCATTGCGAACCAATCTAAAAGCAGCATTTACTTTGGAGGAGTATCACTGGAAACCCAACAAGAAATTATTCAAGCCTTGGGATTCTCTGTTGGTTCCCTCCCCTTTAGGTACCTTGGAGTTCCTTTAAGCTCTAAAAAGCTTACAGTTGGGCAATGCAACCATTAATTGACAAGATGCTTGGAAGGGTAACGAGTTGGACTATCAAATTTTTGTCATATGCAGGAAGATTACAACTTATCAAAAGTGTATTAACTATTGTACAATCATTCTGGGCTCAAATTTTTCTCCTGCCTAAAATAGTACAACATATGATTGAAACAATATGTAGAAGGTTTCTTTGGACAGGGAGGTTGATACAAAGAAGAAAGCTATGGTGGTGTGGGAAAAATTATGTCTTCCAAAGTTTGCAGGAGACCTAAATGTTACAGATATGCTCATATGGAACAAGGCTGCTCTCCTAAAACACCTCTAGAACATCTGCAAAAAGAAGGAAAGGTTGTGGATTTTGTGGATTCATGCGTGCTATATAAAAGCGAAGGAGCCTTGGGAAATAAAAGGAAACCAAGCTTCTTGGCTAACTAAGAAGGTGCTACAGGTTGTAAAGTATTTGAGTAAAGCCGGGATCAACAAAAGAGAGGTCTTACATGCTGAAAACTATTCTATAAGAGAAGTATATAACAAGCTTCGTGGTGATTTTCCTAAAGTAACCTGGAGGTGACTTACATGTAACAACCAAAGATGCCCAAAATAGTTGTTTATCTTGTATTTTGCAATCCAGAGCAGGCTGTATACCAGAGATAGACGAGCAAATGAGGTATCATAACTTGTCATTACTGATAGAAAATAGGCGTAAACGCAACGGAAGCAATCACCCAAGACCATATAATCTTACATGTAAACTAGATAAATATAATCATTAACGAGATAGAAACACTAACCTCTTGAAGTTACTGCACAAATCTTCAATGATATTCACGCTATCCAGGTCTACGGTCTTCTACTGTGTATCCTGAATTTCTACCGAACGTGATACTTGAGTGGCAAGTATTTTATTTAAGAAAAATAGTATCCTTTTTGTCAAAAACGGCCAAGAACAGAAGCTCACTTTTGTTTTTGTTTTGCTTCTGTTTTACGTTTTTCGTTTCTTTTCTTTTTGGCTTCAACAGAAGCTAAAAACTCTTTTTTTTTTTCAACGTTTGTTCCTTTCTGTTTCTTTTTAGTTTTTTTGCTTTTGGTTTTTGTACGTTTCTTATAATAGAAAAAACCAAACCAAAACCAACTCTATTTTCTTTTAGTAGAAAACAAGACCAAAATTATTTTGGAGTTTTATTCCTCCTAAAACTGTGTAGCCAAAAACGTGTAGGAGTCTACTACGCACCAAAATATGTTGCAGTCTCCTAACCCACTAAGGATACTATTTTCTTATTTAATTTCCTCGTTCTAAAATATTCAGGCACAGTAGGGACCACAGATTTAATAACGAGGCTTCCTATTGTGGTATTAATTCGGAATATGAATGAATTAATCCTACCACAATAAATTACAATTTATTCCACTAGAAAATTATAATTGCACTCCTCAGTTTAATTTCGAAATCATTCATTAAAACTTATTTAACTCCCCGTGTTAAGATTACAAATACCAATCAGATAAATTAAATTACTGACAATTTAATTCATCGACTAATTTAATCCTTTATACTTCCGCTTAACTTATTTCATGTGACGGATACAAAATCCACCTGCAGGGTTTTCACATGAAAACTTTCAAGCATCCATAAAGGGGTATCATCAATCTCAATGGTCAAGACACGGATTCTATCAACTAATTATTATTTCACAAATGCACTTTGTCATTATTCAATTTACCAGGAATACATTAACTCGCAGTTGAGTCGTACCTTTTAATAAATCAAAATAATGAACGAAGCACATTGATCATAATAATTATATCAAGATTAAGAGTATAAGAACATTCAATGAGCTAGAGATGTAGTTTTATATATTCAGTACAAAAACACTTATCTCTACTTGGTCCGTTCAATACACAAAAATGTACTAGCATAAGAAGTCGGAACTAAACCATTCCCATAATCAAGATAGATTATAATTTAATCTTATGCTACAATCATCAAGATGCTTTACCCAGTTTCATCTTTGATTGTGAACATTAACTTTATAACTTACAAGAACCGACAATTTAATCTTCCGCGCATGAGCTAAAGCTCCATACACTAAATCGTCTACTATATAAGTAAAGGGCACACATATGAACAAATGATCTATTTGAATTAAGATTTCATTGAATTGAATAAATAAATAAACAATTGTTCCAATAAATAAAATATAATACTATAATCTAACCACATGGTTAATAGTATATCCTAACAATTACATGCTCATTATGTGAAGCTGCTCTAGAAAGCCACCAGCACCTATTTTTTGAATGCATATACTCCGCAACTGTGTGGCAGAAGCTACTTTTATAGGACTACCTTAACAGCTGCTGTATATTATATTTGGCTGGAAAGGAATTATAAGAATTTCTCAGCAGAAGAAGAGAAATAGTATACATGTTACGAGGATGATAATTCAAGAAATATATTGTAGAGGATGTATGAAGCCAAAACTGTAAAGAACACTGAATAGATTGAACTTTTACCCCTAGTATATGCCATGTAACTAGAAATGAGAGGTGGTGAGATGAGATACTTGAATTTTGGGGCCGTCTGTCCAAATTCAGGTTTGAGATACTGCTTGAAAATAGATAATTTGGTAAATAATAAAAGTTAATTACCCAAAAAAATAGTACTACGTTTCGTTCTATTCTTTCTTGTTTCTTGTGAAATTCGCCAAAGTTCAACTGATGCTAATGCCTAATTGCTAGTATTTGCAGCAGTAAGTTTTGTCTTTCTCATTTATTATTACTGTCTTTCTTCGGGAGTCATAAGCTTTGTGTAATGATGAATTCCACAGTCACTATCCTTAAATTTTTCTGAAATTTAAGTGAACAAGACAAAATTTCAGCAAATCAATGCCAAATTCAAATTTTGGAGGGAATTTTGATACAAAATCCAAGAGACAATTTTTCTTTTTTGAAAAATACAAAAAAGAAAGAGAGAGGTCCATAGAGAAATAAAGAAAAAGCAACCTTACATAAAAACTTTACGCATAGATTTCATACTACGACAATTAAATACACTCTTTATTAATATATCATATTTTGCATTTTAAAAAAAACACTTTTTATTACTAATAGAGTTCGAATAAATTTTTCACTCCGAATTGATCATGTTTACTGCAAACAATTTGCATGTATTTGTTAATATTTTTATTATTTTTCTGCTAACGAAAGCAATTTCAAATTAAAGAGGGAAATTGACAATTCAGACTCAACAAAGTCTTTGCCAAGATATAAAATAGAAATCTTATGGCGATTCAAAGTCGTCTACACATAGTATGAATGTGCAAAGAGAGTTTCGAACCAACCTCAATCATTCATTACATTTGATATATTGAAAGTTCAAGACTAAAATGTAATTTATTATGAGAATGTCATGAGAAAGTACACTACTAGAAATCAGGAAAATAGAGACCAAAGATTAGCGACCAAAGTTGGTCTGCCACGAAAAGCGACCAATTTTGGTCGCTAATACAGACAAAAAAAATGAAAAAAAAAACTGAAATACAATAGCGACCAAAATAGGTCGCCCAGTGGTCGCTATTTTGTTCAACATTTTGACCGGCCTGGTCAAACAAAGCTGGTCAAAGAAAATTCAAAAATGGCGACCAACTTTGGTCGCTAAACTGGACTCACGTTCAAAATTAGCGACCAAAGTTGGTCGCTTAAGGATGGGAAATTTTCTGGGGACATAGGCGACCGAAGTTGGTTGCTATTGTTGAATATTAAATTTAATCAGAAATTAAATTGGCGACCAACTGTGGTCGCTTTACCTTAAGCGACCAAAGTTGGTCGCTAATGTTGAATATTAAATTAAATAAGAAATTAAATTGGCGACCATCTTTGATCGCTTACCGAAAGGAATTTTATGGTGCAATAAGGGACCAAAATTGGTCGCTAATT
>MCJB01023134.1:0-75009 GCA_002018475.1 Nicotiana obtusifolia | reverse complement strand
ATGTAAGACTATACCGTTCTTTCTTTTGCACGATTACTATTGAATACAATGCCACAAATGAGCCCCAAAGAATACTCTACTCTTAGAAGCTAGTATTGCGTATGTTGTTCTCCCCTTCATGAAAAGATTTTCCTTGCTTCGTAGTAATAATGTTGATGGAAGTCTTCGAGTCCTATAATTATGTCGATAAAAAGATATTCTTAAGTACATAAGGAAGAAGGGGTAATAGTGTAACAAGTGAGAACACAAGTCGTGAGTAAGCTTGCTATGTGTTGCGTGTATATGTGTGTGTATGTATGATTGAATTTGTATGACCACGCCTAATGAAGGAATGATTAAATGAGTCTAGCATGCAATAGTTGTTTATACACCGAGCCGTTCTATACGTCGGCCGGGCAGGCACCTAGTGTGCAACTATGTATATGTATATGTTTTATTACACCGGGCCGAGCTAAAGCCAGACGGGCAGTTATACACCGAGCCATTCTATAAGTCAGCCGGGCAAGCACCTATTGTGCATTTATATTAACACCAGGCCGAACTAAGATTCGGATGGGCAGTCACCACTGATCAGTTGGGAAGTTAACGATAAAGCCCACAGAGGCATGTTTATTGATTATGATCCTGCATGGGCGTATGTAATGTAATTGTTAAAGTAATGACTATGTGATGTATGTGGTAGCAATGACTTAATTGAAAATGACAAGCCCACAGTGGCGCAGGTAGTGGTTTAAGGTAATGATTATGTAAGGCATCCGGTAATGTGAATGTATATGAAACTGGCAAACCTTGTAAGGGCGAAAATATATCCCGATCTCTGAAATGGTGGAAAAAGGTCCTATAATGATAATGTTATGGTTGGCTGCCCTCAGAGGCAATTCAGTCGCTATGAGTTGTCTGTTTCTATCCTAATGCTTATATTATTGTTTTCATGATGTACTCCTGTCTTACATACTCAGTACATATTTCGTACTGACGTCCTTTACTTTTTGGACGCTGCATATCGTGCTGCAGGTCCTAATAGATTGACAGACGAAGCTCCCCCACCACAGTAGGCTACCAGTCCAGCGGACATAGCAAGATTCATCTTCCGGAATTGCTATACTTGGGTATGCATTTTGTATAGATGTTTTGGGCATGTCGGGGCCCTGTTCCATCGTAGGTTGTATTTTGCATGTTTCTATAGAGGCTCAATAGACAATTGTTAGTATGTGCATAGACGAGTGTTGGGCTATGTGTAGTGGAATCTCCTTGTCGGCAGACGCATGTACTATGTGGTATGGTTTGTATTGTAGCCTAGTTGGCTACGTTGTGTATAACGTATGCTTATGATGTAGTATTGAATCACGGAAGGCTATTGTTATTATTACTACTACTGTTGTTATATTCTCACTTGCCATCCATGTAAGTGCGATATACCTTATAAGCAATAAGGGAAGTCAGGTGAAGGGTTCGCCGGCACTCTGCAAGCAGGATCCGGTGCCCGTGTCGCGGGCCCGCCGGGCGGGGCGTGACAGGACTGTCCTAGACTTGGGAGGGGTGAAGCTCCACAGGGTTCACATGTTATGGCTGCTGCTCCAGATGCTAGTCCATCTACACAGTGAGCTAGGGGTGGAGGTCAGGTGGGTAGGGGTCGTCCTAGAGGGGGAGGCAATGCTTGTGGCTATGCTTTTTCTGGTAGGACTGAGGCTGTCGGATCCAATGTTATCATTATAGGTATTGTTCCGCCCTGTCATAGGATGCAAAAGTTTTATTTGATACGGGTTCCACTTATTCTTATGTGTCATCATATTTTGCTTCATATTTGGATATAGCTCATGATTCTTCGAGTTCCCCTGTTTATGTGTGTACGCCTTTGGGGATTTTATTATGGTAGACCGTGTCTATCGGTTGTGTTTGGTCACTGTCAGGAGTTATGAGACCATGGTGGACCTTCTGTTACTCAATATGGTGGACTTTGATATGATTTTGGGCATAGAATGGTTGTTATCATATCACGCTATCCTGGATTGTCACGCTAATACTGTGACATTGGCTATGTCGGGTTTGCTACGGTTGGAGTGGAGAGGTACATTAGATTATGTTCCTATCAGGGTGATGTCCTTTTTGAAGGCACAATAGATGGTTGAGAAGGGGTGCTTAGCATATCTAGCCTTTGTGAGGGACATCAATATCAAATTTGTTAGCCACAAGGGGAGTAACATAAGATAACGTGGACCCGGGATCAATCAATGCATACACATCATGAGAAAGCACCGATAATATACCTGTGACAACATCCGGAGATGACTCAAGGTCCTGCCGGCCCGCTAGAGCATATATTCGGTTTTGAACACCGCTTGGGCCCGGCATTGTACCGCTGCCTCTGCCACGAACTGCTGGCTGCTGAGGACCTCGTACTGGAGGTCGAATAGATAATGAGGAGCCAGACACAGATCCGGTTGGCTGAACCATACCATCACCTCTCCTACTAGGACAATCCTGGATCATATGGCCAGGCCGTCCGCAAAAGTAACACGCATCAGATCCTTGACGGCTTCCGGAATGGGCCCTGCCGCACTGTCCACAACGTGGTGGTGGGGGTCTCATCTGACTAGTAGCCCTGTAATATGGCGAGCCTGATGCTCGCGAGTTCTGAAACTGTCGAGGGGCACTAGATGCAGGTGGTGCCGAACTTCTCGAAAAATGGGGCCTTACACTACTTCTAGAATCACCAAAGTACCCATCCACTCTTGACCTCTTACGCTGCTCCCTATCCTGCTCCCTATCTATCCTTTGTTGGCGCTTACGATCCTCCAACGTTTGGGCATAAGCCTTGATACGAGAAACATCCATGCCCTCTATCAAGGATGCCGTAGTGCACTCGTTTATCAAGTGGGGCCCCAATCCGTTCACAAACAGATGGACCCTATCGCCCATCTCGGCTACTATGTGGGGGGCATACCTTGCCAAAGAGTCAAACTGCATGCTGTATTCTCGTACACTCATTATTACCTTGCTTAAGGTTCAAGAATCTGTCAGCTCTGGCCCGTCGTACCTCAACTGGTAGGTAGTGGCGAAGAAACGCTTCAGAAAATTCATTCCACACAGGTGGGGGAGCACTGGGACCCCTGGATCTTTCCCAACTATCATACCAGGAGACTGCTAAATCTCGTAACCGGTAAGAAGCCAACTCTACTGCCTCTGTATCACTAGCATGCATAACCCGCAGTGTGCGGTGAATCTGATCAATAAAAGCTTGCGGGTCCTCCTTGGGATCTGACCCAGTAAACACTGGAGGATCTAGGTTAATAAATACACGAACTCTGGTACTATCCGGTTTATCAGTATCACCGGTATTCTGCCTCTCTGTCTGAGAAGCTACCAAACTAGTCAACAACTGGACCGCAGTTCGCAAGTCCTGGTCTGTAGCATTGGAAGAAGGGACTGGGGAAGCTGGGCGGCTTCTGATATCCTCTGGGGGAGGAGGAGTAGAGGATGTCTGAGAAGGTGTCTCACTTTGTCCTTCCATCATGTGGGGCACCTGACTGGTCCCCTCTCCGGCATTCATATCAAGCCGTCTACTATCGGTTTGCTTCCTAGCCGAAGGCATCGCTGTAGATGAACACTTACGACTTAGCTCTAAGCACGATCTAGATTCTGAAAGAAGGTAACATTCCTAAATGTCAGGTAGCCTCCTCATTATAGAAATGTGGCGTGCAACACACCTATAATCAAGACCCTACTAGACACGGCTCATAGACAATTCCTAGGACACGACCTTGCTCTGATACCACTTCCTGTCACGCCCCGCCCGGCGGGCCCGCGACACGGGCACCGGACCCTGCTCGCAAAGTACCGGCAAACCCTTCATTTCAACTATCTTATTATTTCAAACAAGAAGATCATTCAATTGGACCTCTCATTGGGGTCACATACATACATACAAACATTCATGGAAACGTGTCACTGTATTTAGGCATAAGATTTACAAATCATAGATACACCTTGACACCTATTTTATACATAGCCAATCACTGTCTACACACCACTGGTATTGTCTATTGATGTTACAACCCGTAAAATACGTACATTTCCACTGCGATCGCATTTTGGAAATGCGAACCGCATTTTGGCCCCTTCTGCGTCGCATAATGCCACAGATTTTTATGGTGAGATCTGCGACCAAAATGCGGACCGCATACCCTGTCTGCGGCGGGTATGCGATCGCATTTCTGATATTTTTCAGGTCCGTGTGCCACTTACACCTAGGCCTATAAAAGGGATCCAAAACCCGTCCCTTCTTCATTTTTCTAAGTCTGAACATAGCAGAAGGCCCCAAAAGACTTCTCTCAAAGCCCTCACATCAAAACAACCAAATCCCTCTCTTGAAAACACTAAATTGAAGAAGGGAAGTAAGGAATTGGAGAACAAAGGGAAACCCTAGCTGAATTTCCCCTCCTTACAAACCCACATTGAAGGCAAAAGCCTAGAAATTGAGGAATAGAAGAAGAAGGTCAAATAATTCACATGCAAGGTAAGCTACTACTCCTTTCATGTGGTTTTCCCCTAAATATCCATGATAGGTGGTTGCATGGCTCTAAGAACTTATGATAGTATGACTAGAAGCCATGAAATCAAAATAGGTGGAGTTAAACGAAATGGGTCATGATTATTGAGAATTGTAAATAGGTTGCATGTGCTGTAAATACATTTAACGAAGTAAGGGGAGAAAGGTGTAAAGAGTCACCACATGAAATTTGGGAATTTGGTTATGATAGCCATCATGCTTAGTGCGTAACCGTTGAGCCGTTCATTAATTGTAGATTAAAGAATTGCGGCAATTTTCGTAGCTTGAGAACCGACGCAATAAGTTCCAGGTATGTAAGACTATACCGTTCTTTCTTTTGCACGATTCCTATTGAATACAATGCCTCGAATGAGCCCCAAAGAACATTCTATTCTTAGAAGCTAGTATTGCTTATGTTGTGTTTCCCTCTATGGAATGATTATTCTTGGTTCGTGGTAACAATGTTGACGGAAGTCCTTGAGTCCCATAATTATATTGTTAAAAAGGTATTCTTAATTTCATGAGAAAGAAGGGGTGATAATTGTAACAAGTCAAGAACTCAAGTCATAAATAAATTCGCAATGCATGACGTGCATCATATGTATATATATATGTATCTATTTTACTCTACCGAGCCACACTATAGTCGGCCGGTTACGGCACCTATTGTGCAACCACTGATCAGTTGGGTTATGACCGAGCCTAATAATGGCCGGGTAGTTATGACCGAGCCTAGTAAGGGCCGGTAGTTATGACCGAGTCCAGAAATGGCCGGGGTATGATTATGAGCCGATGGAGGCATGTGTGTGATTGTATGAGGTAACGGTTATGTAAACGATTTTGGTAACATTAAATGTATATGAGAATGACAAGCCCACAGTGGCGCAGATAGTGGGTTAAGGTAACTATTACGTAACGCACCCGGTGATGTGAATGTATTTGAAATGGCAAACTCGCAAAGGTAATAGTACAATGTTGTAATGATGGAAATAGGCAATATAACAACGACGAAATGGAAGCATGTAATTAGACACGAATATTACTACGTGTTATGGTTAGCTGCCCTCAGAGGCAATTCCTTGTTACGAGTCATATGTTTCTATCCTAATGTCTATATTACTGCTCATATATTGTGTTTCATGTCTTATATACTCAGTACATTTTCTGTACTGACGTCCTTTACTTTGTGGACGCAGCATATCGTGCTGGAGGTCCCAATAGATTGATCGACGGAGCTCCCCCACCACAGTAGACTACCAGTCCAGCAGACACTAGCAAGATTCATCCTTCGGACTTGCTATAATTTGGTATGCTTATATTAAAGACATTTTGGGCACGTCGGGGCCCTGTTCCGACGTAGGATGTTTTGTGTTTATTCTCATAGAGGCTCATTAGACAATGTTAGTCGTATGTGGACAAATGTTGGGTATGTATGTTTGTAAACCTTATGTCTAAAACATGATAATACGCTTCCCCGGATTTGTATATGTATATGCATGTGCACGGAGTGTGTCTCCTGTGGTAGTTCAATTTAATGATCTTTTGTTTGAAATAATAAGTAAAAGAAAGTAAATGAGTTAACGGTGACGAAGGGTTCGCTGGTACTCTGCAAGCAGGGTCCGGGCGTGACACTTTGCGAAGCCCTTTGCTCATTTCTTGACTTTTTGGACTCTTTTCCGGTTCTTAGGCCCTTGTACGTGGACTATCTTACGGCGTAATCTAACATGCAAAATTGCGGGTTGTAACATTCGTGAGGAAGAAAGACGGGTCGTTGAGGATGTGTATCGATTATCGACAGTTGAATAAGGTTACTATAAAGAATAAATTTCCACTTCTAGGGATTGATTACCTGTTCGACCAACTTCAGGGTGCCATATATTTTTCCAAGATTGATCTACGCTCAGGGTATTTCCAGGTGAGGGTCAAGGAGAAGGATATTCCGAAAACAGCCTTTCGGACGAGATATGGGCATTTCGAATGCTTGGTGATGTTCTTCGGGCTAACAAATGCCTCGGCAGCTTTTATGAATCTCATGAATACCGTATTCGAGCCTTATCTTGATGTGTTCGTGATTGAATTCATTGATGACATTCTAGTATATTCCCCCTCAGAGACAGAACTTACGGGCCACTTGTGGATAGTATTACAGACCTTTCGGGATCACAAGTTATATGCGAAGCTCTCCAAATGTGAATTCTGGCTGAACTCAGTAGCATTCCTAGGCCATGTGATATCTGACGAGGGTATTAGTGTCGACACTCAGAAGATCGATGCAGTGAAGAGTTGGCCAAGACCCACAACACCGGTAGAAGTCCGCAGTTTTCTAGGCTAGCAGGATACTATAGGAGGTTTGTAGAAGGGTTTTCCTCTATGTCGGCACTATTGACTAAGTTAACACAGAAAGCTACAAAGTTCCAATGGTCCGACGCTTGTGAACGTCGTTTCCAGGAGCTAAAGAATCAGTTGATCTCCGCGCCAGTGCTTACTCTTCCAGAGGGAACACAAGGGTATGTGGTATATTGTGATGCTTTGGGGTGCGTATTGATGCAACATGGGAAGGTGATTGCTTATGCGTCAAGACAATTGAAGAAGCAGGAAAAGAATTACCCAACCCATGATTTGGAATTGGCTGCAGTAATATATGCTTTAAAGATATGGCGGCACTACCTATACAATGTCCATGTTGACATCTATACAGATCACAAGAGTTTGCAATTACCTCTTCAGTTAGAAGGAGTTGAATTTGAGACAGCGATGTTGGCTTGAATTACTGAAAGATTACGACGTCGAAATATTGTATCACCCCGGTAAAGCCAATGTTGTAGCAGACGCCCTCAGTCGTAAGTCAATGGGAAGCTTAGTACACATTGAAGCTGGTATATAGGATTTGATTAAAGAGCTTCATCACCTGGCCAATATGGGAGTCAAATTATTAGATTCTGAGGACGGTGGTGTTATTGTACATAATACATCAGAATCATCTCTGATTGTCGAGGTAAAAGCGCGGCAATATAAAGATTCCACCTTGGTACGATTGAGAGAGGGCATTCAGCAGGGTAAAATTTCAGCTTTTGAGATCGGAGGGGATGGAACACTGAGATACCAGGGCCGATTATGTGTGCCTAACGTGGCAGGGTTGCGAGAGAAGATTATGAAGGAAATTCATTAATCCCGATATTCCATCCATCCCGGTTCGACAAAGATGTACCATGATGTCAAAGAGCAGTATTGGTGGGATAGCATGAAGAAGTCTATTGCAGAATTTGTACCCCAGTGCTCCAATTGTCAACAGGTAAAGATAGAACATCAGAAACCCGGTGGATTGCTTCAGAAAATAGAAGTTCCAACCTGGAAATGGGAGGTGGTTAATATGGACTTCATTATTGGATTGCCTCGCTCTTATCGTAAGTTTGACTCCATTTGGGTGATAGTTGATCGACTTACAAAATGTGCACATTTTCTGCCAGTTAAGACAACTTACTGTTACAACCCGTAAACTCGTACGTTAGATTGCGTCATAAGATAGTCTATGTATAAGGGCCTAAGAACTGGAAAAGAGTCTGAAAAGTCAAGAAATGAGCAAAGGGCTTCGCAAAGCTAGATATGCTACCGCAAAACTCACATGCGGGCCGCATATCTAATAACACGGAGACTGCAGACCAAGACAGATTTCTGGAACAAAGATCAATGCCAGAAATGTGGTCATAAATGCGGTCGCATTTATAAAATGCGAACCGCATATTGCACTTAATGCATCGCTAACTGAAACAGATTTATGGGCAGAAATGTATGTCAGGAATGCGGTCAGTATGCGATCGCGTACTCAAAATGCAAACCGCAAATCAGGGCTCCTGTACCACAGAATGAGACATATTTCTAGGCTGAGTTTCGCATCCAAAATGCGAACCACATGTTGGTTCTGCGACGTAAATGAGGTCGCAAACCTGTAGGCGTCAGGCACGCGTGTCACTTATTTACTGACCTATAAAAGGGGCTTAGATCAGCTAATTCACCATTTTTCTGAAACCCAAACCGAGTAGAACCCCTGCAACCCTTCCCAAAGAATCCTACACAAGCCCTAATCAATTTCCCTCTCTTCCAAGTTCTAAATTAGGGAAGGAAATATGGAGATGGAAGAATTAAGGGAAAAGCCCTAGCTGATTTTCCTCATTTTCAAGTCCTAATTGAAAGTGAAACCTAGAAGTTGAGGAACCTAGGAAGAAGGCTGAGTTATCCCACATGCAAGGTAAGTTACTACTACCTTTCATGCATTCTTTCTCCTGGGAATTCTTGGAAACACGTTTTATGCATATTGGAAGTCGTAGGTATAAGTTAATCATTGATAATGGACTAGGTTGTGGTTGTTTTCGGTTGCTATTGGGTTGCATGCCTTACTACTATTGTTGTGGAGTTTTAGAGGAAGAAGGGTGTGGAGAAACACCATATAAATCTAGGGCTGTGGCTAGTTATAACTATGACGTTTAGAGGATAACGATAGAATCGTTTCTTTCATTGTAGACTAAGGAAATTTTGACGGTGCGTAGCTTGAAATTGGCGCAAAGTATAAACCAGGTATGTGAGACCGTCCCTTTCTTTCTCTGCACGACTCTAATTAAATACAATTGAATGAACGAGCCCCAAAGATTCTACCGAGCCGCGCTATAGTTGCCTGGGTATGGCACCTATTGTGTTACTATATGTATGTATATGTTTTATTCTACTGAGCCGCACTATATTCGATCGGGTATGTCACCTACTGTGCAACCACCGATCAGTTGGGTATGATGATGATAAGGCCCACAGAGGCGTATGTATATGATGATGATAAGGCCCACAGAGGCGTTTGTACATGATGATGATAAGGCCCACAGAGGCGTATGAATATGATGAATTTAAAAAGGATATATATGTATATACATGTGCACATCAGGCATGTCATGATCTGTCGCTCTCACAGGCATCCAGACGGTACAAGTTGTGTGTTTCTTATCCTGATGCATATTACTATTCTTACATTATGTTTTCCTGTCTTACATACTCAGTACATTATTCGTACTGACGTCCTTCATCTGTGGACGCTGCATGTCGTCCTGCAGGTCCAGGCAGACATACAGACGAGGCTCCCCTACCACAGTAGGCTATCCAGTTCAGTGGATATTGGCGAGATCCCTCTTTCGAACTTGCCATAGTCTTGGTATGTATTTGGTTATAGGCATTATGGGCATGTCGGGGCCCTGTTCCGACACAGGTTGCATTACGCATGTTTCAGTAGAGGCTCATAGACAATAGACAGTGGGTTGACTTACGTACAGTTGGAAATGCCTGGTTGGCAAATGTATCTTTTGTTGCACAGTTTTTCGTATGACGGCCGTGTCGGCCATGGTACATTATATATGTATGTTCATGTCATTGTATGGTATTTTTGCTGGTATGTATGAATATGTTGTTATCGGATAGTTTGAATGGATTCTAATTGTTGTTTGCCATTTATACTAGCCTCGCCGGCCTTATAAGATAATAAGGAAAGTAAGATGAAAGGTATGCCGGCACTCGGCGAGTAGGGTCCAGGTGCCAGTCGCGGCCCTCCGGCCTGGGTCGTGACACTCACACTGCGGAAGACTACGCGAAGCTGTATATCAAGGATATTGTTAGACTGCATGGTGTGACGGTGTCTATTATATCACACCGAGGAGCTCAATTTATGGCTATCTTTTGGAGATCTTTTCACAAAGGTTTAGGCACACAGGTGAATCTCAGCACGGCTTTTCATCCGCAGACTGACGGACAGGCTGAACGTACTATTCGGACACTGGAAGATATGCTACGAGCATGTGTTCTAGATATTAAGGGAAATTGGGATGACCACCTTCCACTCATAGAATTTGCCTACAATAAAGCTACCACTCCAGTATTAAGATGGCCCCATACGAGGCACTATACGGGAGGAGATGTAGATCACCAGTTGGATGGTTCGAAGTCGGCGAAACAGAGTTATATGGGCCAGATTTGATCCATCAAGCCATCGAGAAGGTGAAGGTAATACAGGAACGATTGAAGACAGCACAGAGCAGACAAAAGTCTTATTCTGATGTCCGACGTTGTGATCTGGAGTTTGACGTTGGTGATTGGGTGTTCCTAAGGATTTCACCAATGAAGGGTGTCATGCACTTTGGGAATAAAGGTATGCTTAGTCCAAGGTATATCGGTCCATATAAAATTCTTCAACGAATTGGACATGTAGCTTATGAGTTAGAATTGCCATCCGAATTGGAACTTGTCCATCTGGTATTCCATTTATCTATGTTAAGGAAATGTATTGGAGATCCTTCTCGAGTTGTCCCTATCAAAGATGTACAAATCACAGAGGATCTATTATACGAAGAAGTACCAGTGGCTGTACTAGACCGACAAGTCCGCAAGCTAAGAACAAAGGATGTAGCTTCCGTCAAGGTATTGTGGAGGAACAAGAATACGGAAGAAATGACATGGGAAGTAGAGGATGAGATGAAGTCTGGATACCCTTACTTGTTCCAGAACGGAGATAATGAGGGTGCCGGGAGAACGCAGGACGCATTAGAGGGAGAAACGTCTTTACGAGGTAAGCAATAACTTGAGGATACTCCTTCTTAATACAAATGATAATATGCAGTTCATGTACGTATCTATAAATTTGCATAACCTATGAGGACCATACGCTAAGTTAACTGCTTGCCAGTTTGTCCTCTATTTATAAGAGAAACTCAACCGAAATTCACAATGAGTAAATCCCCGTAAACCTTTACATTCGAGGATGGATTTTCCTAAGGGGGGGAGAGTGTTACAACCCGTAATTTCGTACGTCATATTCCGCCGTAAGATAGTCTATGTATAAGGGCCTAAGAACCGGAAAAGAGTCCAAAAAGTCAAGAAAAGAGCAAAGGGCTTCGCAAAGCTGGGTATGCTACCGCAATACCCACATGCGAGCCGCATATCTGACACTGAAATCGCAGACCAAGACAGACTTCTGGACAAAGACCAGTGCCAGAAATGCGGTCATAAGTGCGATCGCATTTCTGAAATGCGAACCGTATATTATACCTAATGTATCGCAAACTGAAATAGATTTCTGGGCTGGAATCTATATCAGGAATGCGGTCAGTATGCGATCGCATACTGAAAATGCGGACCGCAAAACATACCTCCTTGGTCGCAGAATGAGACAGATTTTTGCGACGAAAATGCTATCACAGACGTGAAGGCGTCAGACACGTGTGTCACTTAATTGCCGACCTTTAAAAGAAGTATAACCCAGATATTTCACCTTTACTTCCAACCTTAAAAGCCAAACAAAATAGAGAGCCCTGCAACCCTTCTCAAAGAATCCCACACAAGCCCTAATTAATTTCCCTCTCTTTCAAGTTCTAACTGGGGAAAGAAATCTAGAAATTGAAGCACTAAGGAAAGGCCCTAACGGATTTTCCTCTCTTTCAAGCCCTGATTGGGAGTAGAACCTAGAGGTTGAACAACCGAAGAAGAGGGCTGAGCTACCCAACATGCAAGTTAAGTTACTGCTCTCTTTCATACGTTCTTTCTCCTGGGAATTCTTGATAATTCGCTCTATGCATGTAAGAACCCACGGGGTGGTGATCGGAAGCCATGGGTTCAAGTTAATTACTGATAATGGACTGCGTTGTGGTTGTGATGCAAATAAATTTGATCAAGTGTTATCAATGCCATCTATGAACAAGACAAGAAAAAGCGTTGGTTAGCCTTGGAGAAGATCCAAGCGTCCATAAATCTTGCTATGGACGAATCTTGTGCTGAAGATGTACATTTGTGTTTATGTTGTATTATTATGTAGTTATTGAAGATATTAATTCTTATTTGTTTGGTCCTGCGTGACTATTCTTTAAATTAGCCAAATTGTGGCCTTTTTGTTAATTAGTTGTTTCCTAGTTGATTTAGGTTAACTAGTTATTCTTTTCCTAGTTGATCTAGGTAAAGGTTCACTCTATATAAGCCTAAACACTTCATTATTTTTATACCTTTTGACATTATTATCAATCAAAAACCGGCAGCACATTGCTCCCAAAATCGTGGGAATTAACTTGTCCAATTTTGGTGTGATTCAAAATTGAACTTGTTCCTTTGTTTGATCAAACAGTTTGCAAGACCATTGTTGTCTTGAGGGTTGTTCGTATAGTATAGGTACTCCGTGACTTCATCAAGAAGGTAAGTAGACTAGTTCCTACTTGTTGTCTTGATAGTTCATTGAGCGTCTTGCTTCTATCTTTTGTTTTCTTGTTTCCGCTTTTTAATATTGCATTAGTTGGTATCAGAGCCATCCATGAACAAGACAAGAAAAGGCGTTGGTTAGCCTTGGAGAAGATCCAGGCGTCCATAAATCTTGCTATGGACGAATCTTGTGTTGAAGATTACATTTGTGTTTATGTTGTATTATTATGTAGTTATTGAAGATATTAATTCTTATTTGTTTGGTCCTGCGTGTCTATTCTTTAAATTAGCCAAATTGTGGCCTTTTTGTTAATTAGTTGTTTCCTAGTTGATTTAGGTTAACTAGTTATTCTTTTCCCAGTTGATTTAGGTAAAGGCTCACTCTATATAAGCCTAAACACTTCATTATTTTGATACCTTTTGACATTATTATCAATCAAAAACCGGCAGCACATTGCTCCCAAAATCGTGTGAATTAACTTGTCCAATTTTGGTGTGATTCAAAATTGAACTTGTTCCTTTGTTTGATCGAACAGTTTGCAAGACCATTGTTGTCTTGAGGGTTGTTCGTATAGTATAGGTACTCCGTGACTTCATCAAGAAGGTAAGTAGACTAGTTCCTACTTGTTGTCTTGATAGTTCATTGAGCGTCTTGCTTCTATCTTTTGTTTTCTTGTTTCCGCTTTGTAATATTGCATTAGTTGGTATCAGAGCCATCCATGAACAAGACAAGAAAAGGCGTTGGTTAGCCTTGGAGAAGATCCAAGCGTCCATAAATCTTGCTATGGACGAATCTTGTGTTGAAGATTACATTTGTGTTTATGTTGTATTATTATGTAGTTATTGAAGATATTAATTCTTATTTGTTTGGTCCTGCGTGACTAGTCTTTAAATTAGCCAAATTGTGGCCTTTTTGTTAATTAGTTGTTTCATAGTTGATTTAGGTTAACTAGTTATTCTTTTCCTAGTTGATTTAGGTAAAGGCTCACTCTATATAAGCCTAAACACTTCATTCATTTGATACATTTTGACATTATTATCAATCAAAAACCAGCAGCACATTGCTCCCAAAATCGTGTGAATTAACTTGTCCAATTTTGGTGTGATTCAAAATTAAACTTGTTCCTTTGTTTGATCGAACAGTTTGCAAGACCATTGTTGTCTTGAGGGTTGTTCGTATAGTATAGGTACTCCGTGACTTCATCAAGAAGGTAAGTAGACTAGTTCCTACTTGTTGTCTTGATAGTTCATTGAGCGTCTTGCTTCTATCTTTTGTTTTCTTGTTTCCGCTTTTTAATATTGCATTAGTTGGTATCAGGGCCATCTATGAACAAGACAAGAAAAGGCGTTGGTTAGCCTTGGAGAAGATCCAAGCGTCCATAAATCTTGCTATGGACGAATCTTGTGTTGAAGATGTACATTTGCATTTAGCAAGTATTATTGTATAGTTATGGAAGACATTAATTCTTACTTGTTTTGGAGTCCTGCATGACTATTTCTTAAACTTAGCCAAATTGTGGCCTTTTTGTTAATTAGTTGTTTCCTAGTTGATTTAGGTTAACTAGTTATTCTTTTCCTAGTTCATTTGGGTAAAGGCTCATTCCATATAAGCCTAAACACTTCATTATTTTGATACCTTTTGACATTATTATCAATCAAAAAACGGCAGCACATTGCTCCCAAAATCGTGTGAATTAACTTGTCCAATTTTGGTGTGATTCAAAATTGAACTTGTTCCTTTGTTTGATCAAACAGTTTGCAAGACCATTGTTGTCTTGAGGGTTGTTCGTATAGTATAGGTACTCCGTGACTTCATCAAGAAGGTAAGTAGACTAGTTCCTACTTGTTGTCTTGATAGTTCATTGAGCGTCTTACTTCTATCGCTTTTTATATTGCATCAGTTGGTATCAGAGCAATTATATTGCATCATGCTCAAAAGGAGATTGATTTTCTTGGAATGCATTTCGCCCGAGGTGAATATAGTCCAGGACCGTATATATGTCAGGAACTACTTAAATTTCCGGATACCAACCTCAGAACAAAGCAGATCCAACAGTTCTTTGATATCATCAATTATGTTAGAGATTCATCCCAAATATCTCTACATACATTTCACCACTCACAGAAATGCTCCAGAAAAATGCACCATCATGGGGAGAGAAACAAGATGAAGCAGTCAAAAAAATAAAGGAGATATGTAAAAATGTCAAGTCTCTCTACATCCCTTCAGATGGAAAGAAGATACTGCAAACTGATGCCAGCCATGAATATTGGAGTGTTGTTCTATTTGAAGAAAAAGATGGCCAACGGAAAATATGCGGATACGCCAGTGGAAAGTTTAAAGATGCCGAGCAACATTATCATTCCACCTTCAAGGAAATTCTTGCAGTAAAGAATGGAATCAAGAAATTCAATTTCTTCCTTATCCATACAGAATTTCTAGTGGAAATGGATATGAAGGCTTTCCCAAAAATGATCCGGATAAATTCAAAAATTATCCCCAATCCTCAGATTCTCAGATGGGCTCAATGGTTCTCTCCATACAATTTTCAAGTCAAGCACTTGAAAGGAAAGGATAATATTCTCGCAGATTTTCTATCCCGACCGGAGGAATTCTCAAAAAGATTTTCCCCAGCAAAACTGAAGACAAACAGCCACATCTTTATGTTTTCAAATACACCGCGAACTAGTTCATTGAAGCCAACAGATCATCCCCCGGAGCTGTTCAACCTCATGGATCCCTTTGATCCATCAATTATTATGGAAAGAAGAACTTATTATGAGCTCCAAGTTTTCCGGGAATATGGAGGATCCATTCTCAAACCTTTTGGCGTCAATCCGGAATATCTATTCTGTCATATATTCATAGCTCAAGCCAAGGATTTTCCACAAGAACTACTATAGTTTTTCTGGTACCTATGCCATCAGTATTACATTTTCATGGAATTCAAGTGCAACGTCTTCAAGGATTTGGATACCATTGCACCAGCCCTTAGAATATTCTTACTATGGTTCAAGCCTAGAAGATATTGGATTAAGTGTTTCAGTGATTCCTATGCAGCAAAATTATTCATGTTTCATAGGCCAGTAAAGATTATTAATGGAAAAGTCCAGGCGAAAGCAGAAGCATCATTCTGGTGAAAATTTTCCGTGTCCATTTTATCCATGGAGGAAGAGTATAGCGAGGCACAAAGAATCATTTTCCAGCAAAATAGGTGCATCCCAAAAGAGATATGGCCAAAAGAATGGGCAAGCTGAAATTACACCAGTACCCATCCTCACTGGGAAAGAGTCCGGGAAGCTGCAAAAGAATATCAAACACCATATGAAGTCATCCAAGAAAGGATCACTGACGACATTTCCCGATTAAAGTTGCGGATTACATCTCTCAGCCCAAAGAGAAAGGAACATAGCAGTGACGAACCGTCAAGTTCCAGGCGCTACTTCACAAGGTCTTCGAAAAGATGCCTGGAAGGCAATTCAATGATCGATAAAGGATAATTGCCTTAATCTTTGCTAATCCCACCTTAATCCTCCATTACCTATCAAAAAATCCTCAAAAATATCCTACCCATGCCAAGACAAATTCCCACATCTTTCCATACTAGCCGTGCCCTACTTCTCGTTGTTTTCCTACCATAATCATCCAAAAACTCTCAAAACATATACTACCCATGCCAAGACGAATTTCCACATCTTTCCATGCTATGCGGGCCCCATTTCACCTTGTTTTCACATGCTTTCACATGCCTCTACATGCTTCTTCACATGCAACACAATACAGCCACATGCCGTCACATGCTTTCACATGCTACACCATGTATATTTCACCCCGTTCACATGCTTTCAAGTGTTTTTAGTGGTTTTGCCTAAAGTCCTTCACATGCCAGGAGGGACCCGATTGTAGATAAGTTTGCCATGTAAAATAGGTTTGCTTTATCTAGAATGTTTGTCTTGTAATAACCTCCTAGTCCTATATAAAGGAGGGCTTGTAGTAGTTGTAGGATCATCAGAAAATTACCTTGTACATGTTCAGAAAATCCTCTTGTAAAAAACCCTAGAGTCATCCTAGAATTTTCTTGTAATTTTCGTCCACTCTTCGTAAATCTCTTGTGATATATTACATATGAGTTCTTTCTAAATTTCCCTCTTGTTCTTCCTTTCGAATGGATGGAAAGGTCGGTCCATGTATGAAAATAGAGTAAGTGTACTATTTGAAAGTTAGCTTGTTGTAGTACGGTCCATGTATGAAAATAGAGTAAATGTACTCTTTGAAAGTTAGCTTATTGTAGTGCGAAAGTTTCCCGAGTTATGAACAGCTAACGTTGGTTATAGTACAAAAGTTTTCTGAGTGTGTAGCTTGGCAAGCCGTCCCTGCATGGGTTGTTGAAGCCAGCCCCTTTTGTAGGAAAACTTTTGCGACTATAAACAAATTAACTGTTTGTGTAGCTTGGCAAGCCGTCCCTTATGGGTTGTTAAAGCCAGCCCTTTTTTTTGTAGGGAAACTTTCGTACCCATGATTAAGCTTGCTTTCCTCGAGTCTCTTGCTTTGTTTCTCGTACTGTGGTGTCGTTCCTACGATTAGGCTTGCTTTTCTCGAGTCTCTTGCTCTGTTCCTTATACTGTGACCTCCGTGAACGCGTACCATGAGTCGCGTCCGCGATACACAAACTACTAGTGGCCAAAACACACTTTGCGATTTGTGGCTAGACCTTCGCGATCACGTAGAACACCAGAAACAACAGGTAATAGCAGAAAACTAAAAATATCAACATGGCCTAAAATGGTCTGAAACTCGTCCGAAACTCACCCGAGCCCCTCGGTACCCCGTCCAAATATAACAACAAGTTCTAAAATACAACACAAACCTACTCGTGGCCTCAAATCACACATAACAACATCAAATCCACGAATTGCATCTCAAATCGAACTTAATTAATTTTTGAACTTTCAACTTTCAAAACTCGTGCCGAATCATATCAAATCAACCCGGAATGACCTCAAGTTTTTCACACAAGTTACAAATGACATGAAGAACCTATTCCAACTTCCAAAATAACAATTCAAACTAGATATCATCAAAATCAACTCTCAGTCAAACTTATGAACATTCCAAACCTTCAAATTTTCAACTTTCGCCAAATAGTGCTGAAACCTTCTAGAGACATCCAAATGCAATTATGAGCATACGTCCAAGTCCAAAATCACTATACGGACCTAACGAAACTATCAAAACTCTAATCTGAGGTCGAATACACAAATGACAAACTTAGTCTACTCTTCCAACATAAAGTTTTTTAGTTGAGAATCATCCTTCTAAATCAATCCCGAATTACGTGAAAACCAAAACCGACGATTCATACAAGTTATAATACATCATATGGAGCTACTTAAGAAATCAAACTGCTGAACGGAATGCAAATGTTCAAATCAACTGGTTGGGTCGTTACAAACTAATTATCGTTTTGACTTGGAGATTAAGACAATGGATTTTGAGGGGTTTGATCACACAATTGGACTTGGATTTGAATATAAATTATATATTTGGACTCGTAGGGTTTTGGGTAGTCGGGATCTACCCATTGACTCAAATTTTGACCATGTAGGCCCTAGTTCACTTTTTTGACTTTTTGAATTTGACTAAAGATTTGAACATTATTGTTTGGAATTACTTTTATATGGATTTGTTTGATGTTATTGCACTAAATTTCACTAGATTCGAGCCGTTTGGAGTTGGATTTTTGACATTTTGGCATTTTGGTTGATTTCTAGCTATTTGGTGGAGGTAACTTGATTGCTGTGTTTAAGGTATTGCAGTGGTGTATATGCTCTGTGGCGAGTATATATACTCGTACCAAGTTTATATCATGTCCAGAATAGAATTGAGATATTTTATTTCTTGTATTAAGTATGTGCTCATCTTGATTCATGATTTGTTGTCTTATATGACTACATTTGCTCTCTTATTCATGCTAGAGATCATGCCTAAGTTTTTGATCATTAATGAAGGCATGGGAGTTTATTCCGGATGTTTTGATTTGCTCTAATCTTCCGTAGTCATATAGAAATTCCATGTTCACATATCTGCATGATTATTATTCAGTTCTACTTGGTTTAGGACCCAAGGGACTTGGGGCATTTCAGCATTATTACATGAAATTACAGATATAAAGTTCTTTAAGTTGACTTGAGGTGTTGTTTTATGTTGTAGCTCTTCAATTCATATTTCGAGACCGTGGATAGGTTTGTATGCTATTATTAGACTTATCGAGATGGTTGGAGGGGTTCCATGGGGGGTTCAAATGAGTTTAAGTGCATTACATAGTAAGTTGGAATTGTAAATTTTTGCTGGTGTAGTTTTTTCATCGCCACCACGAGGGGGTAATCTTGGTTATGTAAGAGGAGCAACAATTGGTCATAGCAATTTTGAACAAGAGCTCCACGACAGCAGAAAAGGGAATACATTTTTAGCGCAAACATAACAGAAGGAATGCAATTGCTAAATCCAACCAAGTTTGACCAGTGCAATTGCGTGAGAAGGCTTCGCGATCACGAACAAAAGATGTACCATATCAATGCAGTTGTGATGATTTCAGCTTTCATTTTTATAGTTTTTGAAAAGAAGCTCTTAGATTTAGGATCTAAAAAGATGGACTTTCAACCTACAAATCAATGTAGAGTGCACTCTCATAGACCCTGAGATTCTGTGTTCACAATGACTACACTCTCATAGACCTTCACACTGATTCAATGATGCTTGTGAAAAGTATAAAGGGAGAATGGAGAGTGCCATGGTCCATTGATGAAACAGTTTCAGAGATCAAAAAATTGCCGGCAAGCTACAATATAACAATAACACACACGCTCAGAGAAGGCAACAAAATGGCAGATCATCTGGCCAACTATGCACTGGACATTGGACCAATGGGATGCTACTGTTTTGAGATTTGGATATACAAAGTAGAAGACTGCTCAACAGTGATAAGAGCCAATGTCCGTACCTAAAAGTAAGAGTGGCAAGAAACTAGGGGCAGTAACACTCCCAAAGGGCAAGAAACCTGGTGGAAAGCAAAACAGCAGTGTTAAAGAAAGAATGGAGCAGTGGCTCTACACTAAATTTTCTTCTTTTCTTGCAGGGAACACAGGAACAACTAAACTTGCATATCAACCGCACCAACTAATTCATACAGTCAGGAGAAGCTGGAGGTCACTGCAGCACCAACAAAGAAAAACTGGAGCACAACCTGCCAACACTGCTAAATACCTCCACACCAACTGCTGCCATATGATGTACCATGGAACAGCATCACACAGGCACAATGCTACCAGGGCTGTCACCATAAGCATCATCACTACATCAGCAATGAGGAGAAACTAGAGAAGTGGATACAATCTAACATGGTGTTTTTCTTGCGGGAAATGCTGAAAAGGGCTGTCATCAACACCTGCTCACATCTTTAACCACCAGTACCTTGGAGTCAAGCTGCAGTGAAACTCTGATCACTGTGAGGAGACATGCTACTACTGAAGAAGCAATGTATCATTACTTTGCTTCATTGGTTGGCAGGCCAGAACCCAACTACTCCAACCAAGCCCAGCAAACACACATACATAATCTCAGTATACCCCTCAACTTAGCAGAGAACCTAGAGGATTCCAGATCATTGCTGCAATTGCAAGGTGTGATAGTAGCATTTCTAATGCTCAATCTATTGTAATTACAACAATTATCATGGATTCCCCTTGCTAGCTTACAACACAGCATCCCAGCAAGCACACAATTAAACAACAACAGCAGCATAGGAGAAGCAAGATGGACACTTCATGTCACCATAAAACACTGGTACTACTCAATCACCACACAATCTAGAAGGAATAACAACAAGGATTGCCAGTCACATTGCCTGCAGCAACTACAACAGCTACAAGCACACCTAACAGATAACTAATAGTAGCAACACCCTGAAGATTATAGGAACACAAAGCACTTAAATCAGCATGCAAAACAAAGACTACTGCCATATTATCAACACCAAACAAAATCCCAAAAAGCTGCAACATATATCATGTTCACCACTGATCCCATAACCTTACAAAGTACTGTAAACAGCTGGAGATGGTCCAAATTATTGCTGCAGTTGCAAGGTGTGGTATTAGCACCTTTGGTGCTCAATCTATTGCAACTACAGCAATTATATTGGACACCTAGCCACATCATATTACTGGAATCCTAACTTCACTCAGCAACACTCCACCAATCTCCAAAGCCAACAATCATCCCAGAAAGCTGAAACACCAAAGGATATCATCAAAAGCAGCACAACAGCAAGGATATACACAGTCAGAAAACACAGCAGCAGCAGCTTCAGGACATACAAACTAAGCCAGTAAATTATCAGCAGAGGAAGTACACATACATACAAGAGCAACAACAATTCAGATCAACCATCATGGATCCCTCCAGCACTCATATTCTATAGACAGCCAAGCAACACAAAGCAGTTCAAGAGCAAGGATAAGCATGAACATAACTTAATGCAGCAGCAGCTTCAAGATACTGAAATGCAGACTCCAGGTTACAAAATTCCAACTAACTCAAAGCAGCACAGGAGAAAGGATCCACACAGACACAAAGCAAAACAACAGCAGCTTCAAGACACAGCAACAGAGTTAATAGAATATAAGCAAAAGAAACACTCACCCAAGAACAACAACAATCAGAGTAGACCACTTCAAAACTCACTGACACTATATCTGATTGTCCAGCCACAAAAACAAGCAGTATTCCCCCTCAGAGGCAGAAAACTAAACAATCATCAATAACAGTCTCATCATATAGCACATACCAGATCCAGCTTCATCAACAACAATTGGGAAAATGCCCAGCAATCAATACAAGCAACATTGATATTCAGAAACATGATACTTCTTGACAGTTACTTTCAACCTCACTTTTGTCAAAGCAAACTGGAAGATAGCTCATGCTTTTTTGTCAATCTTTTGCAACATCCTAGAGATAGATGTCAGGAGCATATAATAGGGAGCAAACAACCCATTAACTTAGTAGAAATAGGCATACATGTACTTTTTTGTATAGCTGACCTACAAGAAACTCACAATGTTTTGTTCACACGACTTTCTATTATCAAATAGACAACCGTTACATCATTTTAGGTCTAACCCCCCATTACTTTTGAGGTACAACTAGCCATCACCTTAAGATGGACATTCTATTTTGTTAGGTAAGGTTTATATCTCCCTCCATTGGTGTACTTTAATTTCAGTAATAAAATATAAATTCAGCTAAAAAAATCAATGTAATAAATTTCTACACTAATCGAATATTATGCTTGTTTGTAATGTATTTTGAACTGTTAAATCATGAGAATCAAATGTTAAAATTGAATACATTAGATGTAGACCTAAAAAGGGTAAGATGATGACTTGAGCATGCAAATAATATCAAAATTTTATTTAAATCATAAATTTTAGTTTTTAACTTATGAAATAATGCAATTATGATTTTTGTTCTGGCTTTTGACTGAGTTGACTGAAACCACTTCACATTGTCTAAGAGTTGTGCAGTGACTCGACCGGTCGTTTTAAGCATTTGCATCCAGTTTTGTGATTTGAGGTCATGAGTAGCTTCACATAGTGTATGATGACTTGTGTGTGTCGTCGGTTTTGGTTTTTGAGTGGTTTGGGATTGATTTGGAAGAATGATTCTCAATTTGGAAGCTTTAAGTTGAAAGAGTTGACCAAGTTTGACTTTTGCATAGTTGACCTCGAATCACAGTTTTGAAGGCTCCATTAGGACCGGATAGTGATTTTGGACTTGAGCATATGCCCGCACATTTGGATGTTTCTAGAAGGTTTTGGCACTAATTGGCGTAGGTTGACAATTTGAAGGTTTGAAAAAGTTCATAAGTTTGATGGGGATTTGATTTTGATACTATCGCATTCGTACTATTGTTTTGAAAGTTGGAATATATTCATTTTGTCATTTGGAACTTGTGTACAAAATTTGACCTGATTCCGAGTTGTTGAGACGTATTCGGCATTAGTTTAGAATTTGGAAATTCAAAATAGTTCATTAAGTTTGATTTGAGGTATGATTGATGGTTTTGATGTTATTATGTATGATTTGAGTCCTCGAGTAGGTCCGTGTTATATTTTGGAACTTGTTGGTATGTTCGAACGAGGTCCTGAGGGGCTTGGCCGAGTTTTGGAGTGGTTTCAGACCATTTTGTCTCTTGTTGGTATTGTTGGTTTCTGAGGTTTCAGATGTTCTTTACGATCGTGAAGATGTAGCCGCGATTGCATAGTATTATGGGAGCTGGTCTTCTTCATGTTTACATTAGAGTGTTCGCATTCGTGATGGTTGGGGTTTTATGCCTTTGTGTCCGTGTCTGAAGCTACATGTTCGCGTAGTGTTGAGCTAGGTTGGCAGTCATGATGGGTTGACTTTCGCGTTCGCAGATGGTCTCTGCGTTCACAAGGGTATGTGTAGATGTGAATCGTGATCACGTGCCTAGGGCCGCATTCGCGTAGGGTGTCTTCGAGGCAGTTCTGTTTTATGCTTCATGATTGCGAAGCTGGTCCTATGATCGCGGAGGTTTTAACTGAGTAGTGTTATAAAGTACTCTATTTCGAAGGTTTTGGTTATTTTATCACATTTTAAGTTATACAGCTCGGATTTGGGCGATTTTGGAGGGATGTTTTATGATTTGCATTGGAGTAAGTATTTTTGACCCGGTTTTAATTATTTTACATGTTTCCATCTTTGATTTCGACATTTGTTTAATGAATCTAAATGACAAATTGGGGTTTTTATTCAAAACGTTTTTAAAGTGAATGATTGAGTTTTGAATATCGATGTGGAGTCGGATTTGAGTGAAATTAATATGGTTGGACTCGTATTCGAATGGATTTTCGGAATTTGTGAGTTTTGTTGGGTTACCAGGTGCAAGCTCGGAGTTGATTTTTTGGTTGACATTGAGTATTTTATTAAAGATTTAATCTTTATCGTTTGGATTTTTTCCCAT
This sequence comes from Nicotiana obtusifolia, assembly GCA_002018475.1. NCBI lineage: Eukaryota > Viridiplantae > Streptophyta > Magnoliopsida > Solanales > Solanaceae > Nicotiana > Nicotiana obtusifolia. The sequence goes on along the minus strand of MCJB01023134.1, from coordinate 51,201 downwards.
GACATTATTTGATAATTTTGAGTTGCTTTTGACTAGTTTCGAGTCGTTCAGAGGTCGATTTGCGCGTGATGGCATTTTTAGAGTATTGTTTTTGCTTGCTCGATATTGTTTTGGTTTATTTGAGGTAAGTAACACATCTAAACATGGGATTGAGGGTATTTATCCTTGAAAACTATGTTATTTGAGATGTGTTGGGGGTGACGCCGTGCAAGGTGACGGGCGTGTATGCGTGCACCAGGGTATTCATTATCCGAGTAGTTTTTAGGCTATTATATGCCTTGTTATGCTATTATGCTTCTTTGATATCATGTTTTTTCTATATGTATGACTACGAGTTATTATTCATGCTAGAAATCATTTCTAGGCTATCTGCTTAATTGATTGAGACACAATAGGGCTATATTTGCCAGGTTGAGCTATTTTCTTTAACTATATTCATATTGTTCAGTCATGATAGTTATATCCGCATATTATATCTCTGTCTCTATGAACTTTTGATATACTGTCTCACATGTTATTGGTGTCCTTGTACATGACATGAGTTTGAGCTGTATATATGGCACATTATATAATTCTGTGTTGTATAATTGGATTATGTTTCTGTGAGATGTGAGCCATTGAGACTTGAGCGGATTGATATTTGGATCGGGTTGCACGCCGCAATAGATTGATATTTGAATCGGATTTTACGCCGCAGGTGGGACCACCTCAGGAACCAGCAGTGCCCATTGTTATTCCTTGCTTTTAGGAGGCCTTGGCCCATTGAGTCTATGCATAAGCCTGGCTCAGGCGGTTTCAACTCCAGTTGCACGGACTACCTCACAGGCTGGGGCAGTTGCCCAGACTCCCGTCGCCCATATTCATAGGGTCATCAGACGTCGGGGGTGTTTCCTATTCAGTCGATTGCTGTTTCTCGGGCCGAGGTTGGTCCACCTATGAATGATAAGGAGCAGAAGAGGTTAGAGCGGTTTAGGAGGATTATTCCTCCAGAGTTCAGTGGAGCAAATTCAGAGGATGCTTAGGATTTTCTAGTTAGGTGTCAGCAGATTCTTTGCAAAATATATATCTTAGACACCAATGGGGTTGCATTTACTACTTTTCAGCTGATAGGAGTAGCTTATAGATGGTGGCAGGCTTATGATTTTAGCAGGACATCTGACGCATCACCACTTACATGGCATGAGTTCTCAGTTCTCTTCTTAGAGAAGTTCGTCCCACAGACACGCAGAGAGGAATTGCGTAGGGAGTTTGAACAACTATGCCAAGAGGGTATGACTGTAATCCAGTACGAGATGAGATTTGCAGATATGGAATGACATGCTATATGGTTGTTTCCCACTAAAGGGAGAGGATGAGGAAGCTCATTGATGGCCTCAACTATGGTTATTACAATATGGATCGAGAGGTTGCGAAAGATGCTAGGTTTGACTAGGTGGTCGAGATTACTACATGCTTAGAGCAGGTCCACAAGCTTGAACGTGAGGAGGGGGAAGCCAAGAGGCCTCGTGGTTCAGGTGGTTTCAGTAGTGCCTCATCTAGAGGCCAACCACATTATAGCAGAGGTCGTCATTCTAGACCCGTTCAGGCAGCTCGCCATCTTCCTCGTGGTTCTTCAGTTACCATAGTTACTACAGTGCACGCCCAGCTCAGTCATCATTTAGTGCGTTACCAACATAAAGTTCTTACTGTGCTCTATTTGCCCAGGTTTCCACAAGTAGTTCTTTGGGCTATCAGGGCCAGCAGCTTTACAAGAGGAATTGTTATGAGTGTGGACACTTGAGTCATCTCCAGAGGGATTGCCCCATACTGTTGAGCAGAGTCCCACAACAAAGCTCTTAGCCTATGATGTCAGCACCAACAGCTACACCACCTGCACAGCGTTCGAGGTGGGACCCAATCAGCACGAGCTCACCTCAGAGGGGAAGGCCGTTCAGGCGGTGGTCAGACCCGTTTCTATGCATTTCTCGCGAGACCAGAGGCAGTTGTTTGCAACACAGTGATCACAAGTATTATTTCAATATGCCACAGGGATGTTTCGGTATTATTTGATCCTGGTTCCACTTATTCATATGTGTCATCATACTTTTCTTGTTATTTTGATATGCCCCGTGATTCTCTAGTTATGCATGTTCATGTAACTACGCTGGTGGGTGATTCTATTATTGTAGACCGTGTGTATCGATCATGTGTGGTGACTATTATGGGTTATGAGAAGAGAGTTGATCTTTTACTGCTTTGCATGGCTGATTTTGACGTGATTTTAAGCATGGATTGGTTGTCTCCATGTCACGCTATTCTGGATTGACACGTTAAGATCATGATGTTGGCGATGTTGGGTTGCCTAGGGATGAGTGGAAAGATTCCTTGGATCATTTTCCCAGTAGTGTGATTTCATATTTGAAGGCTCAACAGATGGTTGAGAAGGGATGTCTGGTGTATTTGGCCTAACTGAGGGATGTTAGTACTGATGCTCCTATTGTTGAGTCAGTTTCGGTAGTGAAACACTTCCCATATGTGTTTCTTACAAACCTGCCGTGCATGCCACCCGATAGGGACATTGATTTTGGTATTGATCTGGTGCCGGACACTCAGCCCAATTCTATTCCACCATATCGCATGGCACCGGCAGAATTGAAGGAGTTAAGGAATAACTTCAGGAGTTGCTTGATAAGGGCTTCATTATGTCAGCGAGTCACCTTAGGTGCACTATTTCTATTTGTGAAGAACAAGTATCCACTATCGTGCATTGATGAGTTATTTGATAAGCTTCAAGGTGCTATAGTGTTCTCGAAGATCGATTTAAGGTCGAGGTGACATCAATTAAAGATCCGGAATTCAGATATTCTGAATATAGCTTTCAGGACTCGTTATGGTAACTATAAGTTTCTTTTGATGTCTTTTGTGCTGATCAATGCCCCAGTAGCCTTTATGTACCTGATGAATAATGTGTTCTAGCCGTATCTTGATTCTTTCATTGATGATATATTGGTGTATTCACGTAGCCGGGAGGATCATGAGCAGCATCTAAGGATTGTACTCCAGACTTTGAGGGAAAAGAAACTATATGCTAAATTCTTTAAGTGTAGGTTCTGGGTTGATTCGGTGGCATTCTTGGGCCACGTGAGTCTAGTGAGGGGATCAAGGTGGATCTGAAGAAGATTGATGCAGTTTAGATTTGGCCTAGATCATCTTCAGCAACAGAGAGTCAGAGCTTCTTGCGTTTGGCATGTTATTATCGTCGTTTTGTAGATGGTTTTTCATCCATTGCTGCACCTTTGACTAGATTAACATAGAAAGGTGCTCCTTTCAGATGATCTGACGAGTGTGAGGTGAGCTTTCAGAAGCTCAAGACTCCATTGACTACAGCCCCAGTGTTGGTGTCGCCGATAGGTTCGGGATCTTATACTGTATATTATTACTCATCGCATATTGGACTTGGTGCAATGTTGATGTAGGACGGCAAGGTGATTGCCTACGCATCTCGGTAGTTGAGGGTTCATGAGAAGAATTACCTCGTGCATCATTTATATTTGGCAGCCATTGTTCACGCGTTAAAAATTTTGGAGGCACCATCTATACAGCGTTCCATGTGAGGTCTATACTATCCATCGGAGTCTCCAGCATTCGTTCAAGCAAAAAGACCTTAATTTGCGGCAACGGAGATGGTTAGAGTAGCTGAAAGACTATGATATCAATATATTATATCATCCAGGGGAGGCCAATGTGGTGGCTGATGCATTGAGTAGGAAAGCTGAGAGTATGGGCAGTTTGGCATATTTACCGGTAGCAGAGAGGCAGTCCATAGATGTTCAGGACTTGGCCAATCAGTTTGTGAGATTGGATGTTTCGGAGCCCAGCTGTGTTCTTGCTTGTGTGGTGGCACAGTCATTGTTGTTGGAGCATATCAAGGCTCGCCATTTTGATGATCCTCACTTGTTGATGTTGAAGGATACGGTGCAGCGAGGTGGTGCTAAGGAGTTTGTGATTGGTGATGATGGTGCTATGCGGCTTCAAGGTTGGATTTGTGCTCTAAATATTGATGGGTTGAGGGATTTGATCCTTGAGGAGGCTCACAACTCATGCTATTCCATTCACCCAGGTGTCACGAAGATGTACCATGACTTGAAATAACACTATTGGTGGCAGAGAATGAAAAAAGATATTGTTGCTTGTGTCTATGAGTGTTTGAATTGTCAACAGGTGAAGTATGAGCATCAGAAACTGGGAGGGTTGTTTTAGAGTTTGGAGATACTGGAGTGAAAGTGGAAGCGCATCAATATGGATTTTATGGTAAGCTTATCACGGACCTTGAAGAAATACGACACAGTTTGGGTTGTTAAGGGCCGGTTGACTAAGTCTGCACACTTCATTCCGGTGATGACTACCTACTCTTCAGAGCACCTGGCTCAGATTTACATTCGTGATATTGTCTGCCTTCTTCTTGTGCCCGTGTCTATTATCTCGGATCGAGGTACTTGGTTTACATCATAATCTTAGAGAGCGGTGTAGCGAGAGTTGGGCACACGAGTTGAGTTGTGTACATCATTCCATCCCCAGACGAACAGGCAGTCCGAGCGCACTATTCAAATATTAAAGGATATGTTACGTGCATGTGTCATTGATTTTGGAGGTTTATGGGATTAGTTTCTTCCGTTAGCAGAATTCTCCTACAACAACAGCTTCTAGTCAATTATCCAGATGGCTCCTTATGAGGCCATATATGGGAGGAGATGCCATTCTCGGGTTTGTTGGTTTGAGCCTGGGGAGGCTAGGTTGTTGATGCAATATAAAAAGCGGAAACAAGAAAACAAAAGATAGAAGCAAGACGCTCAATGAACTATCAAGACAACAAGTAGGAACTAGTCTACTCACCTTCTTGATGAAGTCGCAGAGTACCTATACTATACGAACAACCCTCAAGACAACAATGGTCTTGCAAACTGTTCGATCAAACAAAGGAACAAGTTCAATTTTGGATCACACTAAAATTGGACAAGTTAATTCACACGATTTTTGGTAGCAATGTTGCTGCCGTTTTTTATTGAAAATAATGTCAAAAGGTGTCAAAATAATGAAGTGTTTAGGCTGATGCAATATAATTGCTCTGATACCAACTGATGCAATATAAAAAGCGGAAACAAGAAAACAAAAGATAGAAGCAAGACGCTCAATGAACTATCAAGACAACAAGTAGGAACTAGTCTACTCACCTTCTTGATGAAGTCACAGAGTACCTATACTACACGCCAAATGCAAACATCACATGCAAAACGCTTGGATCTTCTTCAAAATGTGCATCATGAAGCTCTTTAATTTGACTTCTCGTGAATGGTCTTGAAGGTTTAAATGTATCATGATCAGGTTGATCTGCATCATCCTCCCCTTCTTGGGAAGATTTCGTCCTCAAAATCGAACCTTCTTCATATTTCAAAGCAACACAAGAAGTCAAGTCAGTGACATTGAATGTCTTAGAGACAGCATAATCATCAGGGAGATCTATGACATAAGCATTATTATTGATCTTCTGCAACACTTGAAATGGTCCATCTCCCCGCGGAGCTAACTTCCCTTTCCTATGGTTCGGAAATCTTTCCTTTCGGAAGTGCACCCAAACCCAGTCACCTTTCTTTAAGTCCAGCTTTTTCCTTCCTTTATTCTTCTTGACCGCTACCTTTTCATAAGCATCCTCCAAAGTTTTCCTTACCTTAGCATGCAATTCGAGCAACGCAGGTGCCCGGTTTTCTCCGTCAACACTAATAACTGCATCTCTCGGCAAAGGAACAAGTCAAGTGGTATCAAAGTATTAAAACCATAAACACATTCAAATGGAGTAATGCTAGTCATGCGATCAACAGTTCTATTATATGCAAACTCCATAATAGGTAATCGGTCAGCCCAAGTGCCGGACTTCCCTTTGGTCAAAGCTCGAAGAAGAGCTCCCAAGGTGCGATTAACAAACTTAGTTTGATCATCAGTCTGTGGATGATGTGATGTAGAAAATAATAGTTTGGTGTCAAGAGCACCCCACAAACACTTCCAAAAGTGACTTAAAAACTTAGCATCCCTATCACTAATAATAGTTCGAGGCACACCATGCAACTTTAATACATTAGCAATGAACAAAGAAGCAACATGTTGTGCATCATCACATTTTTTACAAGGAATGAAATGAGCCATCTTAGAAAACCTATCAACAATCACATAAATGCTATCATGACCTCCCCTAGACCGCGGCATCCCCATCACAAAATCCATCGAGATATCTACCCAAGGACTAGTAGGAACGGGTAAGGGAGTATACAAACCATGATTATTAGACCTAGACTTAGCTCTTTTACACTCAAAAGACGCTCCACATATTCTCTCGACATCTCGCCTCATCTTAGGCCAATGGAACTGTTACCTTAATATAGCTAAAGTCTTGTCTACCCCAAAGTGTCCCATCAAGCCCCCACAATGCGCCTCGCGCACCAACAACTCTCGCCACGAGGACTCGGGTATACAAACTTTCCCCTTCTTAAAAAGGTACCCATCATGCCACTGATACTTCTCAATCCGCTGCCCACTAGTAATGGCATCATACACACTCTTAATTACGAGTTCCTTAGGCCATAGGTAATGTTGCCAATGAGCTAAAGCTCTCACGAGGGCATACAACTCTTTGTCATATGTAGAGTAATTCAAGGCAGTCCCCTTCAACTTCTCACTAAAATAGGCAATAGGCTTACCATCTTGCATAAGAACACCTCCAATTCCCACCCCCGAGGCGTCACACTCAATTTCAAACGCCTTACTAAAATCAGGTAATTGTAACAACGGGGCAGAACTGAGCCTACGTTTCAACTCTTGGAAGGCACCCTCTTGCGGCTCCTTGTCCAAATAGAATTTCAACTCCTTGAAACTTCTCCCTTTTGGATTGGGAGTTGTTTCCTTCTTGGACTAGAATTAGGGTTTCCTATTCTCCCCCTTTCTCCTCCCCAAATTCGGCCTCCCTAACACTTCTTAGGCCCTCTCCCACGTTTTTCACAATGCTCTTTCAAGAACAATAAATTAAAGTTCAAGAACTTCAAGAATTCAAGGCAATCTTGTTAAGAACGTTTGAGGATTCAAGAACGTCTTCAAGAACAACGTAAAACTCTTCAAGAACTTCAATTTTAACTCCAAGAACTTCAAGATTTCAAGATTTAATCGTGCACCTTCAAGAATCCAACCAAGAACTATTGATAATTCTTCTAGCAATTCAATTTACTTCAAGATTTCAACTAGGGTTTCAAGAACGAATTTTAAACGATCAAGTCTTCAAGATTTCAACCCTAGATGTTTAAGCAACTTCAATCAACAACAATTATCGATTTTTCTCTCTTCTTTTTTTTTTTGTCACGTTTTCTTTCTTTCTTTTTTTTCAAAAACAAAATTTAAGAATTAGAACCTAAAACTAAGGCACGAAGAACAGGATTGGGATTGTAGAAACAAAATCGTTCCAAGCTCTGATACTAACTGATGAAATTTAATTGCTCTGATACCAACTGATGCACTATAAAAAGCAGAAACAAGAAAACAAAAGATAGAAGCAAGACACTCAATGAACTATCAAGACAACAAGTAGGAACTAGTCTACTCACCTTCTTGATGAAGTCACAAAGTACCTATACTATACGAACAACCCTCAAGACAACAATGGTCTTGCAAACTGTTCGATCAAACAAAGGAACAAGTTCAATTTTGAATCACACCAAAATTGGACGAGTTAATTCAAACGATTTTTGGGAGCAATGTTGCTGCCGTTTTTTATTGAAAATAATGTCAAAAGGTGTCAAAATAATGAAGTGTTTAGGCTTATATAGGATGAGCCTTTACCTAACTTAAATAGGAAAAGCATAACTAGTAACTTAAATCAACTAGGAAACAACTAATTAACAAAAAGGCCACAATTTGGCTAAGTTTAAGAAATAGTCACGCAGGCCTCCAAAATAAGTTAGAATTAATGCCTTCCACAATTATACAATAATACACGCCAAACGCAAACATCACACGCCAAACGCTTGGATCTTCTTCACCATCAAATGTGCATCATGAAGCTCTTTAACTTGACATCTCGTGAATGGTCTTGAAGGTTTAAACGTATCGTGATCAGGTTGACCTGCATCAGTTGTTGGGCACTGATTTAGTTCGTAATACCTTGGAGAAGGTGAATGTGATCCAAGAGCGGCTTTGTACAACATAATCCAGGTAGAAGAGTTATACTGATAGGAAGGTTTGTGATGTTGCATATATGGTGGAGTGAGAAGGTTTTGCTAGGAGTTTCTCCCATGAAGGTTGTGATGAGGTTCGGGAAGAAGGGAAAGTTGAGCCCTCGATATATTGGTCCCTTTGAGGTGCTTGAGAGAGTGGCAGATGTGGCTTACAGACTTGCGTTGCCACCTAGTCTATCAGGTGCTCATCTAGTGTTTTATGTTTTTATGCTCCAGGAGTATTATTGTGATTTGTCACATATTTTTGACTTCAGCAGGGTACAACTAGATGGGGATTTGACTTATGATGTGGATCCGGTGGCCATTTTTGACTAGTAGGTTTAAAAGTTGAGGTCAAGAACATAACATCAGTGAAAGTTCATTGGAGAGGTAAGACGATTTAAGAGGCTACTGGGGAGACCGAGCGGAAGATGTGGAGTAGTTATCCACACCTATTTGAGAGTCTAAGTATGATTCTAGACTCGTTTAAGGATGAACGTTTATTTAAGAGGGGGAGAATATAACGACTTGGCCGGTTATTTTGTGTATGGTAGCCTGGTTCCCCTATTTATTACTTCTCCTATGTTCATTTGTGGTTATATGACTTATCGGGGTATTTGGGATTGTTTTCGGGAAGGTTTCGGGATGAATTGGAACACTTAGACCCAGGGTTGGAGGCTTAAGTTGAAAGAGTTGACTGGAGTTTGAGTTTTGTTTGGATGACTCCTTTTGTGTGGTGATTTTGGACTTAGGCATATATCTGGATGTTAATTTGGAGGTCCGTTGGTTGATTTGATGCTTTTTGGAGAATGTTGGAATGTTGAACGTTAGGAAGGGTCAGAGGTTTGACGGAGAGTTGACTTTGTTGATATCGGGCTCGAATTTTTGTTTCGGAAGTTGAAATAGGTCCGTTGAGTTAATTGGACTTGTACGCAAAATTTGAGGTCATTCGGAGTTGGTTTGATATAATTCGGCATTAGTTTTGAAAGTTGGAAGTTCATTAGTATCATTAGACTTGAGTTGGGTGCGATCTATGGTTTTGATGTTGTTTGATTTAATTTGAAGCTTCGAGCAAGTTCATATTGTGTTTTAGGACCTGTTGGTATGCTTGGATGGTGTTCCGAGAGCCTCGGGTGTGATTTGGATTGACTTCGGTTTCATTTTGGACTTTGGAAGGACTGGCGAAGAAATCTGATTTCTGGTGTTTTTGCATCTGTAGTGGGCTTGGCCGCAAGTGCGGCTGAAGGACCGCATAAGCGAAGGGAAGGTTGGGCATGGCTGGATCTGCAAATGCAGATGAGGAGCCGCAGATGCAGAGCTGCAGGTGTGGTATATTGCAAGGTTGGCCAGGATGGGGGTAGTCCGCAGATGCGCACAGGTTTCCACAGAAGCAGATGCGCTACTGTAAGGAAGTTCCATAGAAGCGGAGAGTGGCTGACATAGCTTGATCACAGATGTGGAAGGGTTCCGTAGGTCCGGACGCGCAGAAGCGGGAGTTGGGCTGCTGAAGCAGTTGGTCAAAACATAAGTGAAGTTCGCATATGCGTAGTTTTGATCGCATAAGTAATCTTGCAGAAGAGGTATTTTTGATTGCAGGCGCATTTCATCGGCAGGTTCTTACAATTGAAGGGTTTGAGTATTTTCTCATTTTGGAAGTTTTGGAACTCGGCTAAGGGCGGATTGTAGAGACATTTTGCTACAATTGAGGAGGTAAGTGAAGACTAATCACTTTTGTTGATAGATATTAACTACCCAATGATTATTACACCAAATTTTCATGAATCTAAGGTGGGTTTTGTGATGTTAGGCTACAATCTAGCTTTTTAGTCGCCTATTGCACTCTAATTTACTGCACTTTTATTGTGTTTGAGCTTTAGTCGCTAGTGTTTTGCACTTATCGTATGTTTTATGCCTTGTAGGAGTGATTCCAAACTGTGTAGACATATTGAATGAATTTTAGCTAGTTGGAGCTTTGAAGTCTGAGTAAAAGCCCAAGGGATTAAGCTGGGATGGCATTCGGTGGTCGAAAACCACATCTGGATATCAAAAAGCAAGGAAAATTCTGTACTCTAAGAAAATATCACTAGCGCAGCATGCCGCTGTGCAAAATGCTGCTGCCTGTCATAACTAGCTCTCTGGATTTCCCCACTAATGCCCTGCATGGCGCGTCGCGCCATGCGGCGCGCCTGTGTAAATTTTGCAGAGTAATTCTCCTATTTCGTGTAGGAAAAGGTGACTTCGTTTGGGTCCGGCCCTACTTGGTATAAATATATGGAAAAACAGTAGTTTCTTACTTTTGACACATTGGAGACCTAGGGAGACTACGGAGGAATTGGAGAAGCAAAAGCACGAGGAGTTCATCATTCAATCCTCACCCAAGATACTAGTTTGGATCGTTTTATGTTTTCCTTTACTTTAAACGTATTTGTGATGAATTGCACCATATCTATGGAGTATTTCTCTTTAGGGTTTGATGGATTTGTTGTATTGATATTTGTTTATGGATTATAACTCTAGTTTTTATGTATTGAAGAGTTTTTAGATGATTTAATTATTGCATCTATAATCACATGTTCATGTAATCGAGAGAGGCGTAACTTATGATATCTTTGCATTATCTTGCTGGTTGAGTTCATTAATTCTTCTTAGTAATCGAAAGAGGCTAGTTGAATCATTGATTAAACCCAGTTAGGTGAATAATTGAGAGAGGTTCTCGTAAAGACCAATCCATTACGCATTCTTGCATATCTTCACAGAGCTTAAATTGGTTCAGATTGTGAGGTTGGGACTTAATCGAGAGAGAAGTTTCTACTAAACAATTGTTCTGATTAAGTGAATTGGAGAGACTCACTTGAATAATAGAAGTGAACTATCTAGATTTAAATCCCAGACAATTATCTTGCACCTATCCTATCAAAACCTATTTTCTCCCATTAATATCTTCCTTTGCTTAGTCCTTACTTCGATTGTCGTTAGTCAATTAGCTCTAGATTCTTCGTTAATTTTAGTACAAATCACATAAATTTAAATTGTTGATCATCTTGAATAGCAATCTGGCTACAAACTACGATAGTACTATTTAGCTCTAATCTCTGTGCATAGGATATTATATTATATTATCTTTGACTAGCGAGCAGAATTAAAGTGGTATTTTGCGCTCGTCAAATTTTGGCATTGTTGCCGAAATTGGCAATCATTAGTGTTAGAAATAGTTTGTAGTGCTAATTTATGAAATTTTATTTTATTTTATTTTATTTTATTTTTCTCTTTTTACGTTTGGTGTTCTTTAACTGTGCGTATGTTACATGTTAGATTGGTGCATGACTCGAATTTCTACGAAGGAAGTGCTACCATACGAGCCAGAAATTGAGAAACAACTACGACAGCTAAAGAAGGAAAAAAATCTCGCCGAGGCAATAGAAAAAGTTGAGCAATCCTCAACCAAAGAACTTATGGCTGGAAATTGTGAAGATAATGTGGATTTGGCTGCGAGAGAAGCAGCCCGACGAAGAGAACGAGCTGCAGGGGATGCTGAGGAAACAGCAATTAGAGATGCGCAGGACATCTATGATGAAGAGAGGGGTCTCAAACTTAATCAACATCAACCTTGCTCAAGAGACCACTTGGCGATTATGTTAGACCGGTCTACAATCAAGGTTTATCATGTGTTAGACTGCCTCCAATTGTAGCTAACAATTTTGAGTTGAAGCAAGGGTTGCTCCAAACCCTTCAAAATTGTAGTGTCTTCAGAGGGAAGATGAACGGAGATCCAAAAACACATCTGATGGACTTCGAGGAGATTATGAACGCCTTTCAATATAATGGTGTGTCACAAGATGCAGTGTACTCAAGGGCATTTTCCTTCACACTGAAAGATGATGCTAAGCAGTGGCTTTGGAGCTTGCCAACTGTTACAACCCGTGAAACTTGTACATTAAAATACACTGTGAAATAGCTCATATATGAGGACCCAAGAACCCGAAAAATAGTTTAAAGTTAAGAAAAAGGACAAAGGTGTCGCATAGCCAGGTATGCGGACCGCAAAGCACAAATGCGGACCGCATATCTAACATAGGGGTCGCAAATTGAGACAGAATTCTGGGCTGGAAAATACGTCGAAAATGTGGTCAGTATGCAGACCGCATAATCAAAATGCGGACCGAAAATGCGACATGTTCCGTCGCAGAATGGAACAGAGTTATGGGCTGAATTTGTGTCAAGAATGCGGCCAGAATGCGGACTGCATAACTGAAATGCAGACCGCATAATGACACCCTCCACCGCATAATGGAGCAGAGTACTGGGCTAAACCAATGTCCAAAATGCGACCAGAATGCGATCGCATTGTTGAAAATGCGAACCGCATTCTGGCCCTTCTGCGTCGCATAATGCAACAGATTTTTGAGGAGAGATCTACGACCAAAATGTGAACCGCATACCCTATTTGCGGTGGATATGCGATCGCAAACCTGACATTTTTCAGGAACGTGTGCCACTTACTCCGAGGCCTATAAAAGGGACCCAAACCCGTCCCTTCTTCATTTTTTCTAAGTCTAAGCATAGTAGAAAGCCCCCAAACGACCCCTCTCAAAGCTCTCACATTTGAACAACTAAATCCCTCTCTTCCAAACTCTAAATTGAAGAAGGGAAGCAAGGAATTGAAGAATTAAAGGAAACCCTAGCTGAGTTTCCCCCTCCTACGAACCCCATTGGAAGCAAAGACCTAGAAATTAAGGAATCAAAGAAGAGGGTGAAATAATTCACATGCAAGGTAAGTTACTACTCCCTTTCATGTGGTTTTCCCTTAAACATTCATGATAGGTGGTTGCATGTCCGTAAGAACTTATGGAAATATGATTAGGAGCCATGAAGTCGAAATAAGTGGGGTTAAACGGGATGGGTCATGGCTATTAGAGGTTGTAATTGGGTTGCATGTGCTGTAAATACGTTGATGAGGTAGGGGATCAAGGGTGTAGAGAACACCATGTGAATTTAGGAGATTTTGGTTAATGATAGCTATCACGCGTGGTGAGTAATCATTGAGTTACTCTTTAATTGTAGATTAGAGAATTGTGGCAAATTGCGTAGCTTGAGAGCCGACGCAATCAGTACCAGGTATGTAAGACTATACCGTTCTTTCTTTTGCACGATTCCTATTAAATACAATGCCACGAATGAGCCCCAAAAGAACATTCTATTCTTAGGAGCTAGTGTTGCTTATGTTGCTCTCCCCTCTATGGAATGATTTTTTCTTGCTTCATGGTAATAATGTTGACGGAAGTCTTTGAGTCCCATAATTACATTGTTAAAAAGGTATTCTTAATTACATGAGGAAGAGAAGGGTAATAAATGTAATAAATCAAGGACACAAGTCGTAAGTAACTTGGCAATGTATTACGTGTATATGCATATGTCTGTATGATTGAATTCGTATGACCGTGCCTAGCGAAGGCCGGGTATGTTATGACCGCGCCTAATAAAGGCCGGGTATGAGCCCACAGAGGCATATGATGTTAAAGAGCCCACAAAGGCAAATGTTATGATCACGAGCCGAGTACGGCCGGGTAGTGCATGCTATGAGACGATAAAGAGCCCCTGGGGCGTATGTGATTGTGTGGTAACGTGTACGTAAACGATTTCGGTAACATTAATTGTATATGAAAATGACAAGCCCACAGTGGCGCGGATAGTGGGATAAGGTACTAATTACATAATGCACCGGGTAATGAGAATGTATTTGAAAATGGTAGACTCACAACGGTAATAGTATAATCCTGTAATGATGGAAATAGGCAATATAACAACGACGAAATGAAAGTATGTAATTAGACATAAATATTACTACGTGTTATGGTTAGCCGCCCTCAGAGGCAATTCCTTTGCTACGAGTTAGATGTTTCTATCCTGATGTCTATATTACTGCTCTTATATTGTGTTTCATGTCTTACATACTCAGTACATTTTCCGTACTGACGTCCTTTATCTTGTGGACGCTGCATATCGTGCTGCAGGTCCTAATAGATTGACAGACGGAGCTCCCCAACTGCAGTAGGCCACCAGTTCAGCTGATATTGGCAAGACTCATCCTTCGGGCTTGCAACATTTTGGTATGCATTTGTATAGACATTTTGGGCATGTCGGGGCCCTGTTCCGACTTAGGATGTTTAATGTCTGTTCTAATAGAGGCTCAATAGACAAATACTAGTGGTGTATAGACAGGATTGGCTATGTATAAATAGGTGTCAAGGTGTATCTATGTTTTGTAAATCTTATGCCTAAACATGGTGACACGTTTCCATGGATATGTGTATGTATGTATGTATGTGTATGAGGCGTGACCCCAATGAGAGGTCCAATTAAATGATCTTTTTGTTTGAAACAATAAGATAGCTGAAATGAAGGGTCCGCCGGCACTCTGCGAGCAGGGTCCGGTGCTCGTGTCGCGGGCCCGCCGGGCGGGGCTTGACAGAGAGTGGTATCAGAGCAAGGTCGTGTCCTAGGAATTGTCTATGAGCCGTGTCTAGTAGGGTCTTGATTATAGGTGTGTTGAGCGCCACATTTTTATAATCAGGAGGCTACCTGACATTTAGGAATGTTACCTTCTTTCTGAATCTAGATCGTGCTTAGAGCTAAGTTGTAAGTGTTCATCTCTAATGCTTGCCTTGTTTTCCTACAGCGATGCCTTCGGCTAGGAAGCAAACCAATAGTAGACGGCTTGATATAAATGCCGGAGAGGGGACCAGTCAGGTGCCCCACATGATGGAAGGCCAAAGTGAGACGCCTTCTCAGACATCATCTACTCCTCCTCCCCTAGAGGATATTAGAAGCCGCCCAGCTTCCCCAGTCCCTTCTTCGAATGCTGCAAACCAGGACTTGAGGACTGCGGTGCAGTTGTTGACCAGCCTGGTAGCTTCTCAGGCTCGGAGGCAGAATACCGGTGCAGCTGAGAGACCGGTCAGTACGAGGGTCCGTGACTTAATAAATCTAGATCCTCCAGTGTTTACCGGGTCTGATCCTAAGGAAGACCCGCAGGATTTCATTGATCAAATACACCGCACACTGCGGGTTATACATGCCAGTGACACAGAGGCAGTAGAACTGGCTTCTTACCGACTACGGAACTTAGCAGTGTTCTAGTATGATAGTTGGGAGAGGTCCAGGGGTTCCAATGCTCCCCCACCAGTATGGAATGAATTCTCTAAGGCATTCCTACGCCACTACTTGCCAGTTGAGGTACGTCGAGCCAAGGCCGATAAGTTCTTGAATCTTAAGCAGGGAAATATGAATGTACGAGAGTACAGTATGCAGTTTGAGACTCTGGCAAGGTATGCTCCCCACATGGTGGCAGAAATGAGCGACAGGGTTCACTTGTTCGTGAACGGGTTGGGGCCGCACTTAATAAATGAATGCACCACGGCCTCCTTGATAGAGGGCATGGATATCTCCCGTATTCAGGCCTATGCCCAGACTATAGAGGACCGTAAACGCCAACAAAGGGCGGATAGGGAGTAGGAGAGGACCCAGCATAGGAGGATAAGGATTGCGGGGTATTCTGATGATTCCAGAAGTAGTGTGAGGCCCCATTCTTCGAGGAGCTCGGCACAACCTATGTCTAGTGCCCCTCGACAGTTTCAGAGCTCGCGGGCATCAAGCTCGCCATATCACAGAGCTACTAATATGAGATCCTCCATGCATCGTTGTGAGCAATGCGGCAGGACCCACTTTGGGCCTTGCCGTCGGGGTTCGGATGGATGTTATTACTGCGGACAGCCCGGTCACATGATGCGAGACTGTCCTTACGGAAGGGATGGTGGCATGGCTCACCAAACTGGATCTGTTGCTGGATCTTCTTTATCTATTCGACCTCCAGTACGAGGTCCTCAGCAGCCAGCAGTTCGTGGCAGAGGCAGCGGTACAATGCCGAGCCCAAGCGGTGTTCAAAACCAAATATATGCTCTAGCGGGCCGGCAGGACCTTGAGTCATCTCCGGATGTTGTCACAGGTATATTATCGGTGCTTTCTCATGATGTGTATGCATTGATTGATCCCGGGTCCACGCTATCTTATGTTACTCCCCTTGTGGCTGACAAATTTGATATTGCACTCGAATTATTAAGCAATCCCTTTGTGGTATCCACTCAAATAGGAGATTCCGTAATTGCCAAGAAGGTATATAGAGGTTGCACGGTGACGATCTGTAATCGTCCAACCTCGGCAGATTTAATTGAGTTAGAAATGATCGATTTTGATGTGATAATGGGGATGGACTGTTTGGCATCGTGTTATGCCAGTGTCGATTGTCATTCAAAGGTGGTTAAATTCCAAATTCTTGGCGAACCTGTCCTTGAATGGAAGGGGAATGTTGCTACGCCGAAAGGTAGGTTTATTTCCTACCTTAAGGCAAGCAAGATGATCTCCAAGGGGTGTATCTACCACCTTGTCCGCGTCATGGACGCGAAGGCGGAGCCGCCTATCTTACCAGCAATTCCGATAGTCAATGAATTTCTGGATGTCTTTCCAGATGAACTTCCAGGTCTTCCTCCTGAAAGAGAAATCGAGTTTGGCATCGAGGTGTTGCCTGATACTCATCCAATCTCTATTCCTCCGTATAGGATGGCTCTAGTAGAATTGCGGGAATTGAAAGTACAGTTGAAGACTTGTTGGATAAAGGCTTCATTAGGCCTAGCACTTCACCTTGGGGTGAACCAGTCCTGTTCGTACGAAAGAAAGACGGATCGTCACGAATGTGTATCGATTATCGTCAGTTGAATAAGGTCACCACAAAGAAAAAGTATCCACTTCCAAGAATTGATGACCTGTTCGACCAGCTCCAGGGAGCTAGATATTTCTCCAAGATTGACCTGCGCTCGGGGTATTTTCAGTTAAGGGTCAAAGAGAAAGACATTCCGAAAACAGCCTTCCGAACTAGATACGGGCATTTCGAATTTCTAGTGATGTCATTCGGGCTAACAAATGCCCCGGCTGCTTTCATGGACCTCATGAACACTGTATTCAGGCCTTATCTTGATGTGTTCGTGCTGGTATTCATCGATGATATTTTAGTATATTCCCGCTCAGAGGCAGAGCATGTGGGTCACTTACGGATAGTATTGCAGACCCTTCGGGACCACAGGTTATATGCAAAGCTCGCCAAATGTGAGTTTTGGCTGAACTCAGTGGCATTCTTAGGCCATGTGATATCCGATGAGGGTATTAGTGTCGATACTCAAAAGATCGACGCATTTAAGAATTGGCCAAGGCCTACTACGCCATCAGAAGTCCGTAGCTTCTTGGGGTTAGCAGGATATTACAGGTGGTTTGTAGGGGGATTCTCTTCTATATCCGCACCGTTAACTAAGCTGACCCAGAAAGCTGCCAAATTTCAATGGACAGATATTTGTGAGCGGAGCTTTCAAGAACTGAAAGATCGATTAACATCCGCTCCAGTCCTTGCTCTTCCCGACGGAACTGAGGGTTATGTGGCATATTGTGATGCCTCCGGCATAGGTTTGGCATGTGTATTGATGCAGCATGGGAAGGTGATTGCTTATGCTTCGAGATAGTTGAAGAAGCATGAGAAGAATTACCTGACCCATGACCTGGAATTGGCTGCGGTGGTATACGCCTTGAAGACATGGCGACACTATCTATATGGTGTCCATGTCGACATCTACACAGACCATAAAAGTTTACAATACATCTTCAGCCAAAAGGAGCTAAATTTTAGACAACGACGTTGGCTTGAATTATTGAAAGACTACGACATCGAAATATTGTATCATCGGGGAAACGCCAATGTTGTGGCCAACACCCTCAGTCGTAAGTCGATGGGAAGCTTAGCACACGTCGAAGTAGGTAAACGAAGTTTAACCAAGGAACTCCATCAGCTAGCCAGTATGCAAGTCAAACTGTTAGACTCCGAAGGTGGGGGTATTGTCGTGCATAACACATCCGAATCATCTCTAGTAGCTGAAGTAAAAGCACGGCAAAACGAAGATCCCACCTTGATGCAATTGAGAAAAGGCATTCAGCAAGGCAGGATCTCAACTTTCGAGATCGCAGGGGATGGGACCTTGAGGTGTCAAGGCCGATTGTGTGTGCCTGATGTAGCAAATTTGCGAGAGAGGATCATGAGGGAAATTCACCAATCCAGGTATTCCATCCATCCTGGCTCTACCAAAATATATCATGATGCCAAGGAACAGTATTGGTGGAGTGGAATGAAGAAGTCAATTGCGGGATTCATAGCTCAGTGTCCTAATTGCTAACAGGTAAAGACAGAGCATCAGAAGCCTGGTGGACTGCTTCAGGATATAGAAATTCTGACCTGGAAATGGGAGGTGATTAACATGGACTTCATTGTTGGGTTACCTCGCACCAATCGTAAGTTCGACTCTATCTGGGTGATAGTGGATCGGCTTACCAAGAGTGCTCACTTCCTACCAGTTAGGACAACCTACACAGCTGAAGATTATGCAAAGCTATACATCAAGGAAATCGTTAGGCTTCATGGGATACCAATGTCCATTATATCGGACAGAGGAGCCCAATTCACAGCTAACTTCTGGAAATCTTTTCAGAAAGGTTTGGGTACACAGATAAATCTCATCATAGCTTTTCATCCACAAAGTGATGGGTAGGCTGAGCGTACCATTCAGACATTAGAAGATATGTTGTGAGCATGTGTCCTAGATTTCCAAGGTAGTTGGGACGATCATCTCCCACTTATAGAGTTTGCCTACAATAACAGTTACCATTCCAGTATTAAAATGGCCCCATATGAGGCATTGTATGGGAGGAGGTGTAGGTCACCAATTGGGTTGTTCGAAGTTGGTGAAACTGAGCTGTATGGCCCGGATTTGGTCCATCAAGCCGTTGAGAAAGTACGATTAATACAGGGACGATTGAAGACTGCACAAAGCAGGCAAAAGTCCTATTCCGACGTCCGACGTCATGATTTAGAATTTCAGGTTGGTGATTGGGTATTCCTGAGAGTCTCCCCCATGAAGGGTGTCATGCGTTTTGGGAAGAAAGGTAAATTGAGCCCGAGGTACATCGGTCCATATCAAGTTCTTCGCCGAATTGGAAAAGTTGCCTATAAATTGGAATTGCCTTTCGAAATGGAATTTGTCCATCCGGTATTCCATGTGTCTATGCTGAGGAAGTGTATCGGAGACCCTTCTCGGGTCGTTCCCATCCAAGACATACAGATCACAAAGGATCTGACATACGAAGAAGTACCGGTGGCTATATTGGACCGACAGGTCCGCAAGCTAAGAACAAAGGAGGTAGCTTCGGTCAAAGTGTTTTGGAGGAACAGAAGTATGGAAGAAGTGACATGGGAAGGAGAGGAAGAAATGAAGTCTAAGTATCCGTACCTGTTCTCCGATGTAAATAATGAAGGCACCGAGGAGACGCGGGAAGAATGAAAAAGAGAAGCATCCCCACGAGGTAAATAAGAACTCGACTTTTCATTATTACCTTTCATTTAATGCTGGGATTTGTGGCGTCCGAACGAAGCCTATAAAAGCTGAAACCCCTCCCCCTGTAGTATTACCTTTCATAGATCCATACATTCGGGGACGAATGTTCCTAAGGGGGGGAGAATGTTACAACCCGTGAAAATCGTACATTAAAATACACTGTGAAATAGCTCATATATGAGGACCCAAGAACCCGGAAAATGGTTTAAAGTTAAGAAAAAGGACAAAGGTGTCGCATAGCCAGGTATGCGGACCGCAAAGCACAAATGCGGACCGCATATCTAACATATGGGTCGCAAATTGAGACAGAATTCTGGGCTGGAAAATACGTCAAAAATGCGGTCAGTATGCGGACCGCATAATCAAAATGCGGAACGCAAATGCAACATGTTCCATCGCAGAATGGAACAGAGTTATGGGCTGAAATTGTGTCAAGAATGCGGCCAGAATGCGGACCGCATAATTGAAATGCGGACCGCATAATGACACCCTCCACCGCAGAATGGAGTAGAGTACTAGGCTAAACCAATATCCAAAATGCGACCAGAATGCGATCGCATTGTTGAAAATGCGAACCGCATTCCGGCCCTTCTGCGTCGCATAATGCAACAGATTTTTGAGGAGAGATCTGCGACCAAAATGCGAACCGCATACCCTGTTTGCGGTGGGTATGCGATCGCAAACCTGACATTTTTCAGGTACGTATGCCACTTACTCCTAGGCCTATAAAAGGGACCCAAACCCGTCCCTTCTTCATTTTTTTCTAAGTCTAAGCATAGTAGAAAGCCCCCAAACAACCCCTCTCAAAGCTCTCACAGTTGAATAACTAAATCCCTCTCTTCCAAATTCTAAATTGAAGAAGGGAAGCAAGGAATTGAAGAATTAAAGGAAACCCTAGCTGAGTTTCCCCCTCCTACGAACCCCATTGGAAGCAAAGACCTAGAAATTGAGGAATTAATGAAGAGGGTGAAATAATTCACATGCAAGGTAAGTTACTACTCCCTTTCATGTGGTTTTCCCTTAAACATTCATGATAGGTGGTTGCATGTCCGTAAGAACTTATGGAAATATGACTAGGAGCCATGAAGTTGAAATAAGTGGGGTTAAACGGGATGGGTCATGGCTATTAGAGGTTGTAATTGGGTTGCATGTGCTGTAAATACGTTGATGAGGTAGGGGATCAAGGGTGTAGAGAACACCATGTGAATTTAGGAGATTTTGGTTAATGATAGCTATCACGCGTAGTGAGTAATCATTGAGATACTCTTTAATTGTAGATTAGAGAATTGTGGCAAATTGCGTAGCTTGAGAGCCGACGCAATCAGTACCAGGTATGTAAGACTATACCGTTCTTTCTTTTGCACGATTCCTATTGAATACAATGCCACGAATGAGCCCCAAAAGAACATTCTATTCTTAGGAGCTAGTGTTGCTTATGTTGCTCTCCCCTCTATGGAATGATTTTTTCTTGCTTCATGGTAATAATGTTGACGGAAGTCTTTGAGTCCCATAATTACATTGTTAAAAAGGTATTCTTAATTACATGAGGAAGAGAAGGGTAATAAATGTAACAAATCAAGGACACAAGTCGTAAGTAACTTGGCAATGTATTACGTGTATATGCATATGTCTGTATGATTGAATTCGTATGACCGCGCCTAGCGAAGGCCGGGTATGAGCCCACAAAGGCATATGATGATAAAGAGCCCACAAAGGCAGATGTTATGATGACCGAGCCGAGTACGGCCGGGTAGTGCATGCTATGAGACGATAAAGAGCACCTAGGGCATATGTGATTGTGTGGTAATGTGTACCTAAACGGTTTCGGTAACATTAAATGTATATGACAATGACAAGCCCATAGTGGCGCAGATAGTGGGATAAGGTAACGATTACGTAATGCACCGGGTAATGAGAATGTATTTGAAAATGGTAGACTCGCAACGGTAATAGTATAATGTTGTAATGATGGAAATAGGCAATATAACAACGATGAAATGAAAGTATATAATTAGACATAAATATTACTACGTGTTATGGTTAGCCACCCTCAGAGGCAATTCCTTTGCTACGAGTTAGATGTTTCTATCCTGATGTCTATATTACTGCTCTTATATTGTGTTTCATGTCTTACATACTCAGTACATTTTCCGTACTGACGTCCTTTATCTTGTGGACGCTGCATATCGTGCTGCAGGTCCTAATAGATTGACAGATGGAGCTCCCTAACTGCAGTAGGCCACCAGTTCAGCTGATATTGGCAAGACTCATCCTTCGGGCTTGCAACATTTTGGTATGCATTTGTATAGACATTTTGGGCATGTCGGGGCCCTATTCCGACTTAGGATGTTTAATGTCTGTTCTAATAGAGGCTCAATAGACAAATACTAGTGGTGTATAGACAGGATTGGCTATGTATAAATAGGTGTCAAGGTGTATCTATGTTTTGTAAATCTTATGCCTAAACACGGTGACACGTTTCCATGGATGTGTGTATGTATGTATGTGTATGAGGCGTGACCCCAATGAGAGGTCCAATTAAATGATCTTTTTGTTTGAAACAATAAGATAGCTAAAATGAAGGGTTCGCCGACACTCTGCGAGCAGGGTCCGGTGCCCGTGTCGCGGGCACGCCGGGCGGGGCGTAACGCCAACGGGATCAATTAGAACTTGGGAGGAGAGGACTAGAAAATTTGTTGACAAATATGTCTCCTCAGCTAAAACAGGCAAGTTTAGAAGAGAAATCCATAACTTCCGCCAGAAATATTCTGAGACTGTGTTTGAAGCATGGGAAAGGTTTAAGGAGATTGTCAGAAAGTGTTAACATAGCAGAATTGAACTCTAGATGCAACTCCAGGACTTTTGGGATGGATTGACACCAGCTTCACGTAGAACATTGAGCAATGCAGTTGGAGGCCCTTTGGTGAAGAAGATTCCAGAGGAGATAATCACAATTCTTGATGAGTTGTTTGAAGATGCAAATCGGTGGCCTTTTGAGAGTGCTATAAGAGGAAGATTGACAGGTGTTCACCAGGTTGATGCTAACACATCAGTGCTGGTACAGCTTAATGCTATGGCCAAAGAAATACGGAAGCTGACCTTAGCTACAATACAAAGTGAACCTCATGCAGCTTGTGATATATGTGAAGAGGACATCCTACTCATGTATGTCAAGCCACAACAAAGGAAGTAAATGTCGTGGGAAATTATAAAGCAACGGGTCAGAGGCACCCCGGTTTTTCGTGGAGTTCACCTGGAGATACTGCAATACGTGGCAACAAAATAACTCTAGACTTTAGGGACAAGGAGCTCCAGCATGCCAAATCACCAGAGATAGCAATTTCAGCCTCAAAAGTCTATTCAGCTTGGTGTAGAGGATCTAACGAAGGCCTTCATTATCAAGACAGATGAGAGGTTGGACGCTCACGGCGCAGATATCAAAGAATTAGGCACTGGGTTTCGAAATTTGGAGAGACAAGTGAGATATATTGCAACAATATTATCAGAGAGAGTCCCAGGTACTTTGCCAGCTGATACTGAGAGAAATCCTAAAGAAATAGTAAATGTTGTGACCTTGAGAAGCGGGCAAATGTTGGAAGATACCACAACAATCCAAAAAGAGGTGGTACTTGAAAAGGAAAATAAGGAGCGGCTGGAGAATGATATTGATAAGAAGAAGAAAGGCAAGAAGAGAGCTGACAAAAAGGAGGAAAGATTGAGAAGGGATGAATCTTATGAGAGAGAGCATATGCCTGCTCTACCTTTTCCTCAAAAGCTATATAGAGAAAAGTTGGACAAGCAATTTTGAGAGATTTCTGGATATGCTGAAACAGATTAATGTAAGTATGCCATTCACAAAAGTGCTCTCCCAAATGCCAGCTTATGCCAATTGTTGAAGGAGATACTGACAAAGAAGAGAAAGATAGAAGAGACCTCAGTGGTGAAGCTCATAGAGCATTGCAGCGTGATTTTGCAAAACAAACTCCCACAAAAGTGTGGAAATCTAGGGAGTTTTACTATACCTTGCTCTTTAGCCTCTATAAATTTTGATAAGTCTTTATATGATTCTGGTGCCTCAATTAATCTAATGCCTCTATCTATTTACAGGAAACTGGAGAAGGAGATTGGAGAGATAAGGTCAGTGTCAATATCGTTGCAGCTGGCAGACCAAACGACTCTGATACCCGAGGGGATAGTGGAAGATATCTTAGTTCGGGTAGATAAGTTCGTATTTCCTGTAGACTTTATAGTGGTGAATATGGAGGAGAACAAAGAGATCCCCCTCATCTTAGGAAGACCATTCTTAGCAACGGGTAGAGCAATATTAGATATACACGAGAGGAAACTCATGCATAGAGTGGGTGAGGAGGCTGTAACTTTCAAGATGAATGTAGAAACGGGGATGAAAAAGGAGAAGCTAGCTGCAAGTGTTAAGTGAAAATTGAAGAGCCCGTAAATAGAAGGCTTCACTGACCGATAAAGATAAGTGTTACAACCCATAATATAGGTACATTTAAGTAGGCCAAAGGGTAGTTTACATAAAGGGAACCAAGAACCCGGAAAATGGTTCAAAGTTAAGAAAAAGAACAAAAGTGTCAAAATGTGGTCAAAATACGGACCACATAACTAAAAATGCGGACCGCAGATGCGACATGATTCGTCGCAGAATGGAACGGAGAACCTGGGCTGAAACTAGGCCCAATATGCGACGCATATGCGGACCGCAGAACACATGTGCGAACCGCAAATCCGACACCCTCCATCGCATAATGGGACAGAAACTTGGGGTGAAATCAAGGTCAGAAATGCGACCAGAATGCGATCGCATTGCTGAAAATGCGAACCGCATTCTGGCCCTTCTGCGTCGCATAGTGCAACAGATTTTCTAAGGTAAGATCTGCGACCAAAATGCGAACCGCATACCCTGTCTGCAGTGGGTATGCGATCGCAGACCTGACATTTTCAGGTACGTATGCCACTTACTCCTAGGCCTATAAAAGGGACCCAAAACCCATTCCTTCTTCATTTTTATGAAACAAATACTCAGTAGAAAGCCCTCAAACGACCCCTCTCAAAGCTCTCACAACTGAACAACCAAATCCCTCTCTTCCAAATCCTAAATTGAAGAAGGGAAGCAAGAAATTGAAGAATTAAAGGAAAACCTAGCTAAGTTTGCCCCTCCTACGAACCCCATTGGAAGCAAGGACCTAGAAGTTGAGGAAATCAGAAAAGAGGGTCCAATAATTCGCATGCAAGGTAAGTTACTACTCCCTTTCATGTGGTTTTCCCCTAAACATCCTTGATAGGTGGTTGCATGCCTCTAAGAACTTACGATAGTATGACTAGAAGCCATGAAATCTAGATAGGTGGGGTTAAACAAAATGGGTCATGATTATTGAGGACTGTAAATAGGTTGCATGTGCTGTAAATACATTTAACGAAGTAAGGGGAGAAAGGTGTAAAGAGTCACCACATGAAATTTGGGAATTTGGTTATGATAGCCATCATGCGCAGTGAGTAACCATTGAGCTGTTTGTTAATTGTAGATTAAAGAATTGTGGCAATTTTCGTAGCTTGAGAACCGACGCAATAAGTTCCAGGTATGTATGACTATACTGTTCTTTCTTTTGCACGATTCCTATTGAATACAATGCCTCGAATGAGCCCCAAAGAACATTCTATTCTTAGAAGCTAGTATTGCTTATGTTGTGTTTCCCTCTATGGAATGATTATTCTTGCTTCGTGGTAATTATGTTGACGGAAGTCTTTGAGTCCCATAATTGTATTGTTAAAAAAGTATTCTTAATTTCATGAGAAAGAAGGGGTGATAATTGTAACAAGTCAAGAACTCAAGTTACAAATAAATTCGCAATGCATGACGTGCATTATATACATCTATATATGAATTTATTTTACTCCACCGAGCCGCGCTATAGTCGGCCGGGTACGGCACCTATTGTGCAACCACTGATCAGTTGGGTTATGACCGAGCCTAGTAATGGCCGGGTATGTTATGATCGAGCCTAGTAATGGCCGGGTATGTTATGACCGAGTCTAGAAATGGCCGGGTACGATTATGAGCCCATGGAAGCATGTGTGTGATTTTATGAGGTAACGGTTATGTAAACGATTTCGGTAACATTAAATGTATATGAAAATGACAAGCCCACAGTGGCGCAGATAGTGGGTTAAGGTAACGATTATGTAATGCACCCGGTAATGTGAATGTATGTGAAAATGGCAAACTCGCAAAGGTAATAGTATAATGCTGTAATGATGGAAATAGGCTTACAACAACGACGAAATGGAAGCATGTAATTAGACATTAATATTACCACGTGTTATGGTTAGCCGCCCTCAGAGGCAATTCCTTTGTTACGAGTTATATGTTTCTATCCTAATGTCTATATTACTGCTCATATATTGTGTTTCATGTCTTACATACTCAGTACAGTTTCCATACTGACGTCTTTTATCTTTTGGACGCTACATATCGTGCTAAAGGTCCTAATAGATTGACAGACGGAGCTCCCCCAAGCAGTAGGCCACCAGCTCAGCAGATATTGGCAAGACTCATCCTTCGGGCTTGTTACATTTTGGTATGCATTTGTATAGACATCTTGGGGCGTGTGGGGGCCCTGTTCCGACTCAAGATGTTTAATGTCTGTTCTAATAGAGGCTCAATAGACAATACCAGTGGGGTGTAGACAGTGATTGGCTATATATAAATAGGTGTCAAGGAGTATCTATGTTTTGTAAATCTTATGCCTAAATACAGTGACACGTTCCCATGAATGTTTGTATGTATGTATGTGTACGAAGCGTGACCCCAATGAGAGGTCCAATTAAATGATCTTTTTGTTTGAAATAATAAGATAGCTGAAATAAAGGGTTCGCCGGTACTCTACGAGCAGGGTCCGGTGCCCGTGTCGCGGGCCCGCCTGGCGGGGCGTGACAAGGAGTGGTATCAGAGCAAGGTCGTGTTCTAGGAATTGTCTATGAGCCGTGTCTAGTAGGTTCTTGATTATAGGTGTGTTGCGCGCCACATTTTTATAATCAGGAGGCTACCTGACATTTAGGAATGTTACCTTCTTTCTGAATCTAGATCGTGCTTAGAGCTAAGTCGTAAGTGTTCATCTCTAATGCTTGCCTTATTTTCCTACATTGATGCCTTCGGCTAGGAAGCAAACCAATAGTAGACGGCTTGATATGAATGCCGGAGAGGGGACCAGTCAGGTGCCCCACATGATGGAAGGCCAAACTGAGACGCCTTCTTAGACTTCCTCTACTCCTCCTCCCCCGGAGGATATCAGAAGCCGCCCAGCTTCCCCAGTCCCTTCTTCCAATGCTACAACCAGGACTTGCAAACTGCGGTTCAGTTGTTGACTAGTTTGGTAGCTTCTCAGACGCAGAGGTAGAATACCGGTGATACTGATAAACCGGGTAGTACCAGAGTTCATGTATTTATTAACCTAGATCCTCCAGTGTTTACTGGGTCAGATCCCAAGGAGGATTCGCAAGCTTTTATTGATCAGATTAACCGCACACTGCGGGTTATGCATGCTAGCAATACAGAGGCAGTAGAATTGGCTTCTTATCGGTTACGAGATCTAGCAGTCTCCTGGTATGATAGTTGGGAAAGATTCAGGGGTCCAAGTGCTCCCCCACCTGTGTGGAATGAATTTTCTGAAGCATTTCTTCGTCACTACCTACCAGTTGAGGTACAACGGGCCAGAGCTGACAGATTCTTGAACCTTAAGCAAGGTAATATGAGCGTACGAGAGTACAACATGCAGTTTGACTCTTTGGCACGGTATGCTCCCCACATGGTAGTCGAGATGGGCGATAGGGTCCATCTGTTTGTGAACGGATTGGGGCCCCACTTGATAAATGAGTGCACTACGGCATCCTTGATAGAGGGCATGGATATTTCTCGTATCCAGGCTTATGCCCAGACATTGGAGGATCATAAGCGCAAACAAAGGGTAGATAGGGAGCAGGATAGGGACCAGCGTAAGAGGTCAAGAGTGGCAGGGTATTCTGGAGATTCCGGAATTAGTATGAGGCCCCATTCTTCGAGGAGCTTAGCACCACCTGTGTCTGGTGCCCCTCGACAGCTTCAGAGCCCGCGGGCATCAAGCTCGCCATATCACAGGGCCACCAGTCAGATGAGATCCTCTATGCCTCATTGTGAGTAGTGCGGCAGGACCCACCTTGGACCTTGCCGCCGGGGTTCGGATAGATGTTATTATTGTGGGCAGCCCGGTCACATGATGCGGGACTGTCCTCACAGGAGGGATGGTGGTGTGGCTCACCAAACTGGGTCTACTGCTGGTTCTTCATTATCTATTCGACCTTCAGTACGAGGTCCACAGCAGCCGGTAGTTCGTGGCAGAGGCAGCGGCGCAATGCCAGGCCCAAGCGGTGTTCAAAACCGCATATATGCTCTAGCAGGCCGGTAGGACCTCGAGTCATCCCCAGATGTTGTCACAGGTATACTGTCAGTGCTTTCTCATGATGTGTATGCATTGATTGATCCGGGTCCACGCTATCTTATGTTACTCCCCTGGTGGCTGACAAATTTGATATTGCACCCGAATTATTGAGCAATCCCTTTGTGGTATCCACTCCAATAGGAGATTCTGTAATTGCCAAGAAGGTATATAGAGGTTGCACGGTGACGATCTGCAATCGTCCAACCTCGGCAGATTTAATTGAGTTAGAAATGATCGATTTTGATGTGATAATGGGGATGGACTGGTTGGGATCATGTTATGCCAGTGTCGATTGTCATACAAAGGTGGTTAAATTCCAGTTCCCTGGAGAACCCGTCCTTGAATGGAAGGGGAATGTTGCTACGCCAAAAGGTAGGTTTATTTCCTACCTCAAGGCAAGCAAGATGATCTCTAAAGGTTGTATCTACCACCTTATTCGCGTCATGGACGCGAAGGCGGAGCCACCTATCCTACAGACGATTCCAGTAGTTAATGAATTTTTGGATGTCTTTCGAGATGAACTTCGAGGTCTTCCTCCTGAAAGAGAAATCGAGTTTGGCATCTATGTGTTGCCCGATACTCATCCAATTTATATTCCTCCCTATAGAATGGCCCCAGCAGAATTGCGGGAATTGAAAGTACAGTAGAAGGACTTGTTGGATAAAGGCTTTATTAGGCCTAGCACTTCACCTTAGGGTGCACCAGTCCTGTTCGTGCGAAAGAAAGACAAATAGTTACGAATGTGTATCGATTATCGTCAGTTGAATAAGGTCACCATAAAGAAAAAGTATCCACTTCCAAGAATTGATGACCTGTTCGACCAACTCCAGGGAGCTAGATATTTCTCCAAGATTGACCTGCGCTCGGGGTATTTTCAGTTAAGGGTCAAGGAGAAAGACATTCCGAAAACAGCCTTCCGTACTAGATATGGGCATTTTGAATTTCTAGTGATGTCATTCGGGCTAACAAATGCCCCGGCTGCTTTCATGGACCTCATGAACACTGTATTCAGGCCTTATCTCGATGTATTCATGGTGATATTCATTGATGATATTTTGGTGTATTCCCGCTCAGAGGCAGAGCATGTGGGTCACTTGCAAATAGCATTGCAGACCCTTCGGGACCACAGGTTATATGCAAAGCTCGCCAAGTGTGAGTTTTGGCTGAATTCAGTGGCGTTCTTAGGCCATGTGATATCTGATGAGGGTATTTGTGTCGATACTCAAAAGATCGACGCGGTTAAGAATTGGCCAAGGCCTACTACACCATCAGAAGTCCGTAGCTTCTTGGGGTTATCAGGATACTACAGGCGGTTTGTAGAAGGATTCTCTTCTATATCCGCGCCATTGACTAAGCTGACCCAGAAAGCCGCCAAATTTCAATGGACAGACAGTTGTGAGCGGAGCTTTCAAGAACTGAAGGATCGGTTAACATCAGCTCCAGTTCTTA
Organism: Nicotiana obtusifolia; assembly: GCA_002018475.1. NCBI lineage: Eukaryota > Viridiplantae > Streptophyta > Magnoliopsida > Solanales > Solanaceae > Nicotiana > Nicotiana obtusifolia. The sequence goes on along the minus strand of MCJB01023134.1, from coordinate 21,543 downwards.
CTCTTCCCGAGGGAACTGAAGGTTATGTTGTGTACTGTGATGCCTCTGGCGTACGTTTGGGATGTGTGCTGATGCAGCATGGGAAGGTGATTGATTATGCTTCGAGACAGTTGAAGAAGCATGAGAAGAATTACCCGACCCATGACCTAGAATTGGCTGCTGTGGTATATTCTTTGAAGACATGGCGACATTATCTATACGGCGTCCATGTCGACATCTATACGGACCACAAAAGTTTGCAATACATCTTCAGTCAGAGGGAGTTGAATTTGAGACAACGACGTTGGCTTGAATTATTGAAGGACTACGATGTTGAGATCTTGTATCATCCGGGCAAGGCCAATGTTGCGGCCGACGCACTCAGTCGCAAGTCAATGGGGAGTTTGGCACACATTGAAGCAGGTAAGCGAAGTTTAACCAAGGAACTTCATCAGCTAGCTAGCATGAGAGTCAAATTGCTAGACCCCGAAGATGGAGGTGTTATGGTGCATAACACATCTGAATCATCTCTTGTAGCCGAGGTAAAGGCACGACAATACGAAGACCCCACCTTGATGCAATTGAGAAAAGGCATTCAGCAAGGTAGGATCTCAAATTTCGAGATCGCAGGGGATGGGCCCTTGAGGTGTCAAGGCCGATTGTCTGTGCCTGACGTAGCGGGTTTGCGAGAAATGATCATGAGGGAAATCCACCAATCCAGGTATTCTATCCATCCTGGCTCAACCAAAATGTATCATGATGTCAAGGAACAGTTTTGGTGGAGTGGAATGAAGATGTCAATTGCGGGATTCGTAGCTCAGTGTCCTAATTGCCAACAGGTAAAGACAGAGCATCAGAAACCTGGTGGACTGCTTCAGGATATAGAAATTCCGACTTGGAAATGGGAGGTAATTAACGTGGACTTCATTGTTGGACTACCTCGCTCCAATCGTAAGTTCGACTCCATCTAGGTGATAGTGGATCGGCTTACCAAGTGTGTTCACTTCCTACCAGTTAGGACAACCTACACAGCTGAAGATTATGCAAAGCTGTACATCAAGGAAATCGTTAGGCTTCATGGGATACCAATGTCCATTATATCAGATAGAGGAGCCCAATTCACAGCCAACCTTTGGAAATCTTTTCAAAAAGGGTTGGGTACGCAGGTAAGTCTCAGCACAGCTTTTCACCCACAAACTGATGGGCAGGCTGAGCGTACCATTCACACATTAGAAGATATGCTGCGAGCATGTGTCCTAGATTTCCAAGGTAGTTGGGACGATCATCTCCCACTTATAGAGTTTGCGTACAATAACAGTTACCACTCCGGCATCAAAATGGCCCCATATGAGGCATTGTATGGGAGGAGGTGTAGATCGCCAATCGGGTGGTTCGAAGTTGGTGAAACAGAACTATATGGCCCGGATTTGGTCCATCAAGCCGTTGAGAAAGTGCGATTAATACAGGAATGATTGAAGACTGCACAGAGCAGGCAAAAGTCCTATTCCGACGTCCGACGTCGTGATTTGGAATTTCAAGTTGGCGATTGGGTATTCCTGAGGGTCTCCCCGATGAAGGATGTCATGCATTTTGGGAAGAAAGGTAAATTGTGCCCGAGATACATCGGTCCATATCAAGTTCTTCGCCGAATTGGAAAAGCTGCCTATAAATTGGAATTACCATCCGAAATGGAATTCGTCCATCCGGTATTCCACGTGTCCATGTTGAGGAAATGTATCGGAGACCCTTCTTGGGTCGTTCCCATCCAAGACATACAGATCACAGAGAATCTGACCTATGAAGAAACACCCGTGGCTATATTGGACCGATGGTTCGCAAGCTAAGAACAAAGCATGTGGGTTCGGTCAAGGTGTTGTGGAGAAACAGGAACGTGGAAGAAATGACATGGGAAGCAGAGGAAGAGATGAAAACTAAATACCCGTACTTGTTCCAGAAGGTAGATGATAGTGGAAATGCCAAGGGGATGCAGAACGCATTGGAGGGAGAAACGTTTCCATGAGGTAAATAGGAAGCTCATAATTACCTTTCATAATGCTGGGATTGTGGCGTCCGAACGAAGCCTGTAAAAGCTAAAACCCCTCCCCCTGTAATATTACCTTTCATAGATCCATACATTCGGGGACGAATGTTCCTAAGGGGGGGAGAGTGTTACAACCCGTAAAATACGTACATTTAATTAGGCCAAAGGGTAGTTTACGTAAAGGGAACCAAGAACCCGGAAAATGGTTCAAAGTTAAGAAAAAGAACAAAAGTATCAAAATGCGGTCAAAATGCGGACCGCATAACTAAAACTGCGGACCGCAGATGCGACATGATTCGTCGTAGAATGGAACGGAGAACCTGGGTTGAAATTAGGCCCAATATGCGATGCATATGCGAACCGCAAATCCGACACCCTCCATCGCATAATGGGACAGAAACTTGGGGTGAAATTAAGGTTAAAAATGCGACCAGAATGCGATCGCATTGCTGAAAATGCGAACCGCATTCTGGCCCTTCTGCGTCACATAGTGCAACAGATTTTTAAGGTAAGATCTGCGACCAAAATGCGAACCGCATACCCTGTCTGCGGTGGGTATGCGATCGCAGACCTGACATTTTCAGGTACGTATGCCACTTACTCCTAGGCCTATAAAAGGGACCAAAAACCCATTCCTTCTTCATTTTTATGAAACAAATACTCAGTAGAAAGCCCTCAAACGACCCCTCTCAAAGCTCTCACAACTGAACAACCAAATCCCTCTCTTCTAAATCCTAAATTGAAGAAGGGAAGCAAGAAATTGAAGAATTAAAGGAAAACCTAGCTAAGTTTGCCCCTCCTACGAACCCCATTGGAAGCAAGGACCTAGAAGTTGAGGAAATCAGAAAATAGGGTCCAATAATTCGCATGCAAGATAAGTTACTACTCCCTTTCATGTGGTTTTACCCTAAACATCCATGATAGGTGGTTGCATGCCTCTAATAACTTATGATAGTATAACTTATGGTTAGCCACCCTCAGAGGCAATTCCTTTGTTACGAGTTATATGTTTCTATCCTGATGTCTATATTACTGCTCATATATTGTGTTTCATGTCTTACATACTCAGTACATTTTCTGTACTGACGTCCTTTATCTTGTGGACGCTGCATATAGTGCTGCAGGTCCTAATAGATTAACAGACGGAGCTCCCCCACCGCAGTAGGCCAGCAGCTCAGCAAATATTGGCCAGACTCATCCTTCGGGCTTGCTACATTTTGGTATGCATTTGTATAGACATCTTGGGGCGTGTCGGGGCCCTGTTCCGACTCAAGAAATTTAATGTCTGTTCTAATAGAGGCTCATTAGACAATACCAGTAGGGTGTAGACAGTGATTGGCTATATATAAATAGGTGTCAAGGAGTATCTATATTTTGTAAATCTTATGCCTAAATACAGTGACACGTTCCCATGAATGTTTGTATGTATGTATGTGTACGAAGCGTGACCCCAATGAGAGGTCCAATTAAATGATCTTTTTGTTTGAAATAATAAGATAGCTGAAATGAAGGGTTCGTCGGTACTCTGCGAGCAGGGTCCGGTGCCCGTGTCGCGGGCCCGCCGGGCGAGGCGTGACAATAAGTGTGGGGTGCACCCCAAGAAGGCGGAGAAAAAGCTATCTGCATGGATGTGCGTATTAGTTCGATGGCGTGGAACGGATCCCGACTTCGACTCAAACCCCGACTAGATGTTTAGGGAAGTTTCTTTGCCTTATGCTTTCTAATTGTGTATCATGGGGACATGCCACAACTTAAATTGTGGGGTGGGGGATAATTATATGTTGTATGTATATGTGTTAGTTGTTAGTTGTATTAGTTGGAAAATGAAAAAAAAAACATAAAAGTAGGAAATTTTTTTATTTTTCCCGACGATGGATATCATTCGACGGGATTTTTGAGGGATTAAAGTCGAAAGAAAAAGACAAAAAAGATTTTTTTTCCGGTAGTGTATTAATTCCCTCTTGGTTTTTCTTTGTGCCGCGGTTCTTTTCCAAAGGTTTTGTTTGAACCGGGTGTAGTTAGTTTTTGTTTTGTAGAGTAGTAGGAACCCTTGTGCTATGGTTTGAATGGAGAGAAATATCTCTTGACTTTATTATGCTTTGAGAATAGTGAGTGCTTTAGTGTGATGCTTAGGCTCAGCTTTTGACTCTTGTATAAGTACCTTATATTAAATGATCTTAACTTTGCTTAACTGCTTTGACTAGAGTGTCTTGATGAGTCCGATCCTGAGTGAGCTATGTTCCATGTGTATGTGAGGTTTAGTGTTATTCTATGCATTGCATTTGATGTCTAGAACTTGCCCCTTGTGTTTGCAAAGCAAAAAGGTAGCTTTGTTCAGTTTTGGAAGTGATTTAGGCATTTCATTGTTGATCCAATTATATGCTATTACCCACCTAATTGTTATGTATCTTAGTTAACCCTGTTGAGCCTGTAAGCGTGTTTCTTTGCAAACATATTACAAGCCCTATCCATTTTTTTGGAATGACCATCTATTTGAAGTTTTTACCTCTCAAGAGCACTTGAATTTGATATGAGCTTTGCAAAAGTTGAAGTGTGGGATGGTTGGTTTGGTTTTTAAGTGGAACTAATGATATAAGGAAAAAGGTGCACTGCATTGAAAAAAAAGTAAGAGCTACTTGAATTGGAAAACAAAAGAAAAAGAAAAATAGTTGTATTTGCTGTGAAAAAATATTCCTTGATAGTGGTAACTCTTGATGTATTTGTGCTTAAAGAATTTGGGAGTTGACGTATATTGGTGTGAAGGTGTAGTTATGGTTTGACATAAGTGTGGGGTTTTGAATGGTTAATTGTATGTATTAAAAGTGCTTAGGGAGGTGTAGTCACTCTGATATCTAGATGTATCCTACCCATCCCGCAGCCTACATTACAATCAATTAAAGTCCTACTTGATCCTTGACTGAATGAGTTCAATTAGTATAGTACACTAGGGGCAAGCCTATGGTACATCTTTTGTGGCATATGAATTTTATTTCTGAGAGTGAGCGAATCTTTCTATCTTGAGTTCCTAATTGTTCTTAAGTTCTATTATGTGTGGAACTACTCTCTATGGTTGTGTGAGGGCACTTGATTCATGAAGGAAAGGTAATGCTTGACCTTTGTGTTAGAGTAAGTGAGCGGGTTATAAATAATGCGTGGTGCTTTTGAGTCAAATCTTGAGGCGAGGATGTTACGTTAGAGTGCTTAATCTATGTAAATATTCTTGGTGTGAAGAGTTATGAGAATTGTTTAAAAAGATCGTGTCTATGTGAACTGTAGTTTGATTGCTCGAGGAGGATCAATGGATTTAAGTGTGGGGTGTTGATAGTAGTCTATAATCTCGCGTTTTTGTCGCATATTGCACTCTAATTTACTTCACTTTTATTGTGTTTGAGCTTTAATTGCTAGTGTTTTGCACTTATCGTGGGTTTTATGCCTTGTAGGAATGATTCCAAGCTATTTAGATGTTTGGAATGAATTCGAGAGCTTTGAAGTCTGAGTAAAAGTACAAGAGATTAAGTCGGGATCGCGTTCGGTGGTCGAAAACCACATCTGGATATCAAAAAGCGAGGAAAATTCCGTACTCTCGCGCAGCGGCTGTGCAAAATGTCTGCTACCTATCAGAACTAGCTCTCTGGATTTTCCCACTAATGCCCCGCATGGCGCGTTTCCCCATGCGGCGTGCCTGTGCAAATTTACAGAGTAATTATCCTATTTCGCGTAGGAAAAGGTGACTTTGTTTAGGCCTGACCCTACTTGGTGTAAATACATGAAAAAATGATATTTTCTGACTTTTGACACATTGGAGACCTGGGGAGGCTAAGGAAGAGTTGGAGAAGCAAAAGCACAAGGAGTTCATCATTCAATCTCACCCAAGACACTAGTTTGGATCGTTTTACGTTTTCCTTTACTTTAAACATATTTATGATGAATTTCTCCATATCTTTCGAGTAGTTCTTAGGGTTTGATGGATTTGGTGTATTGATATTTATTTGAGGATTATGACTCTAGTTTTTATGTATTCAAGCGTTTTTGGATGATTTTGTTGTTGCATCTATAATCACATTTTCATGTAATCGAGAGAGCATAACTTGTGATATCTTTGCATCTATAGTTGAATCATTAATTAAACCTAGTTAGGAGGACAATCGAGAGAGGTTCTCCAAAAGACCAATCCGTTACGCATTCTTGCATATCTTCACAAAGCTTAAATTGGTCCATATTGTGAGGTTGAGACTTAATCGAGAGAGGAGTTTCTACTGAGATGTTTCTCATATTTATAACCATGTTGTGAACTATTTGATCCATGTTTGAGGTTACATAGAGGCTAATTCCTTGAATGAACTTGATAATTGCTATTTCTGTGATGAAATTTTCGATTGATCTATGATAGCACACTTTGCATAGGCCTACACTTTAGCATGTCATTATACCAGTCCAGGAGCATGAAACTTGATATTCAATCATCATATACATGTGTTCTTGTATATTTGCTTCTGTGTGATACGATTTGGACTAGATGCATGTGACCACTTCAGGTGTATTGTGTTCTTATGCCTGTGACCATGCCGGACAGATTGTGTTGTTATGCCTGTGACCAGCCGGGTGGATTGTGACATTGACTCTGTGACCACGCTGGACTGGTAGCACGTTGCATTGGTTGTGCTGTGTGTGGATATGGATCCATCCCCCTAGGGTCACCCTCTCATGTTTCTCTCTTAATGACGTACACACGGATTTGAGGAAACTGATTAGCGGTTTGGTACGGATATGGAAATATTGAGGAAAATTTGGCCAGTGTTTGTTTTTGAATTTTACATTACATCTTTACTTGCAATTTTCGTGATTAATTATCTGATTTATTTGCGTATCATCTTTATATGTTGTATCATTGACTGAGCGGAGAACTTGAGTAATTATGCACACACAAATGGTTCTTTCTGTGCACTATGACTTGATCACATCATTGTTCTGCACTTGTTGAGGTTACAAAACTGTACAGGTTATAGCAAGTATCATTTATAATTCTTGCTTCACTTACCTCTTCGAAGTTAGTTATGATACTTGCTGAGTACATTGGTTCAGTTGTACTTTTTTTTTTGGTAAATATGATTTTATTGATTAGCAATTAGCAAAATATACAGAGACGGAGGGGGACATGAACCTTACCTCCCCAAAAAAGTACATGTACCTAGTCTTTGTGAAATATGTACTATAGGTACCTAGGAAATGGTACGTGATTAGATGGTGTGTGATTCTCAACAGTTGGTGTTCAAGTGCTTCTAAATGTGTAACGCATGTCCGACCTAAGTTGATGCAATGACTATCTATCTTATAATATGGGTAGATAGTCATATGTACAAAAACAATGGGAAGTAAGTCTTAGGTCGACTGTACAAAAAGCTTTTGTTTCTAGTCCTACTGAGTGAGTAAGTGTTTTTTCCTTTGTGGCTCTGAGAAGGCTTTTGTCAAAATGTTGTAGTTCTCTGATAAGTGTGTCATGAGACATGGATGACAGCTGTTCCCCTTTGTTATGACATTGGTGGGGATATTCTGGTGAAGTGAGCCTGTTGCAAGTGTGAATTTGATAGATATTATACTACTGGTTGCTGATGATTCTCTGTGTGATGTTGTTCATTTTGTCTCTGTTTTCTATTTTCCCTTTGTGTGGTTGCCGGCTTGGTTCCTTGTCTTCATGTTGTTGCTGCTGATATCTGTTGTTGACTCTATTGATTGAGTGTCTGTTGTTGCAGTTGGATTTGTTATTGATGCATTTTGTTGATGTTGTTACTCCTGTTGCTTCATTGAGGGTTCTTCTGAAAACTGTGATGTTGCTGAGTACTGTTGTTGATGCAGTCCCTTCTGTTGTTGTTGATGTTTTTTCTTCTGTGATGCAGTCTCTGCTGTCAGTGTTGTCCTCTTGTTGCTTGCTGATGTATGAGTTGTTGATTCTGAGATTGTTGTCCTTGTGTTGCTTGTTGTCTGTTGAGTTGCCTGCTGAGTTATTGTTGCCTATGCTGCCACTATTTTCCTTGTGTTGTTTGCTGGTGGATGGGTTGTTGGTTCTGTTAGCTATGAGAGTGTTAAGGGTGTTTGTTGTCAGTGTGAGGGAATTGTGCTGTGTGTTTGTTGCTGGATATATGACAAGATGGATTCTGTTGACAGCTTGCCTTGGTGATTGGGTATCTTCTTTGATATTGACCTTGCTGGCAACTTGATTGTTTGTAGTGTTGATGTCTTTGCTGATTTTACATCTGCTTTGGTCTTCCTGGTACTGCAGTGTGAGGTTTGATCAGTGCTAATCCAAATAAAAATGCAAGAGGTGTTGTGTTTAGAGGTTGTGATGTTCCAGTAAGAGGTGTTTTTGGTATAGGTAGTTGGTGATTGATGCAATTGCGTTAGATTGAGCACTGGAAGTGCTAATACCACACAAGGCAATTGCGCCAATAACCTGTACCTATATGACCAATTACATCTCATGTTGCTTTTGGTGCTGCTGGAGATGCTTCTGATGTTGCTGGTGCCATTATTGGAATTCTGCTATAGTGGTTTTGTATTTTGTTTCTGGTTGGGCTCTTGTGATCTGCAGGTGCTGTCTTTGTTTGAAAGTTTCTTGCTGGAGTTTTTGCTTCCTCTATGACTCTTGTGATCCCTGTAACTGCTTCCTTTTTTTCTGTCATTCTTTTGGTCTCCTGCTTTCTTGTTTGTCTGTGGCAGTGTGTATGCGAGTTGGTGGTGATGATGATGATATTGATGCTTGCCTTGTTGTGCTGTTGCTCTGAATCTGCTGCACATCCACTCAACAATTCTGCTAATCATTAGGTGGGCAGCCATTGTAGCCTTATTATTTGATTTCTGCTGCATGCCTGGGAAGAGTGTCTGCTGGTTTGACAGTGTTAGTGTGACTGTTGACAGTGAGCAACTGGCTGCTGATACAGATTTATTTGGCTGCTGATGCTGGTGTTGCTGTCTTCTTACTGTGCTGGTTTTCCTGTGTTGCTAGTGCAGCTTGTGCTGATTTTGTATCTCTTTGATCTTTTGCTGCTAGTGTATATGTCCTGTATTGACTCTAGGATGCTGTTTTGAGATTAATTATTGGATCTTTGTTGTTGCTGCTAAATTCATTGTTGCTTCTAACGTTTCTGATTTCCTATGCTGCTCCAGAAATTCAAAGCTCTACTGTTGTGCTTGCTGTTGTTGAATAGCCTGTAGGCTGTGTGTTGCTATTGTCATCCAATTGCTGGTGTTGCTGACTACCTTCGACTGCTCTGATTTTTGTTTTCTGCTGACTTCCTGCGACTATTCTGGTACAATCTCTGCAGGGGGGATCATCCTTCTTCCCTCCAGAAATTAATTTGTATCCCTGAGAAGTCCTTTATCCTGCATGTGAGAACATAAGAGTTAGAGGATAATACGATCAAATTTTGACTGTTGGGACTGATTTTCCTCCTTTCTTGTTTGAGTTGCTGAGTTGTTTTGCTATTTTCAGCTCTTGATTATTGCCTCCTATTTCAGCCTGCAAAGACAAAACAACAGTGTTCATTAGTGCAAATTGACAGTGTAATCATTCTGATACTGGTGCTGATTTTCTTTCCTCTTTGTTCTTGTTTGTGTTCCTTGTTCATTTCCTGTCCTAGAATGTCCTTACTACTATTCATTTTGCTATTTTTACTCTTAAGTAAGGACATTGTGATTAATCAGCATTTAGGATTTTCCTGGCTACAGTATCCAGTTGATTAAAGTGTTGGCACTCTATTCTTCCTTCCTCCAGTGCTAGGTTTGCAAGATGATCTGCCAGTTTGTTCCCTTTCCTGTAGATGTGAGATATTATCAGTGTGAGGGATTCTTTTAGTTGAAGTATTTCTTCTGCTTGATTAGTTATGCACCATGGGGGTTTCCAGCTACCATTTATGATATTGTTCATTAGCATGGAATCTATCTGTAGCCAGATGTGGGTGTGACCTTGTGCTATGCAGTATCTCAATGCTTCTTTGATGGCTGTTGCTTCTGCTACTGTGTTTGTTCCTTCTACGATTTCTGTGCCGAGTGCATATATTAGGTCCCCTGATTCATTTCTCACACAGTATCCAATAGAGCTTCTTCCCGAATTTCCTTTTGATGTTCCATCGGTGTTGACCTTTATCCATCCAGGCTTTGGGAATTCCCACAATACTTTGTTGCAGCTTATTTTGGGGGTGTAGTTTTCAAGCATATGGAGGAGGTCACTCCATTTGTGAGGGGCATTTATTCCTGGTTTTCTAGTGTTGACTAGTGCTTGCAGTGTTGTAGAGATTTGATATATGACTCTACCAGTTGTGATTGGTTCCCCATGTTTATAGCTATTTCTTCTTTTCCAAAGCTCCCAGACTATGCAAGAGGGGAGAGCCTGTAGCACTGCTTTGACTCTGTTGATTGCTTGTGCTATCCAACATCTTGTTATTGCTTGTTGGAGTGTCATTCCTTCCATTGCTATTCCTGCCCTTTGTAGGAAGTATTTCCATACCTTGCTGGCAGTGATGGAGTTGAAGAAGAGGTGTGTCATGGTTTCCTCTTTTAGTTTTGTGCAGCACCAGCATTTGGATGGTAGATGATATCCCCATCTTTTCAGGAGGTCGTCTAAAGGCAATTTTGCCTTCCAGATTCTCCACATGAAGAAGGCAATTTTGAAAGGAAGCCTTTTAACTCAGATCATCCTTTAAGCTTTGTTTGGGTTTTCCCTTTTCCTGAGGTACTCCCAAGCTGTTTTAACTGTGAATTGACCTTGATTTTGTAACATCCAAAATGGGATGTCTAAGGTCTGTTCCATGTTTTATTGAGGTTGTTATGTGATCCATAATCTCCTGTGGCAATGCTTCAGATATCTGCTGCATGTTCCATTCCCCATTTTGCTGCACATTATTTACATTTTGAATTGATTCATCAATTGGGAAGTTTGTTGGCACTATGAAGTATAGTGCTCCCAAGTTGGTCCAGTTGTCGTACCTGAACATTGATGATCCCATCTTTATTTTCCAGGCAATTTGGTGTTCTATGATTTCTCTGCATTGAAGCATTTTCTTCCAGGTTTGTGATCCTCTTTTCTAAGGCACTGTTACTGTATTTTGTGTTTTATAGTATTTTTGGCACATGTATGCACTCCATAGACTAGGTTTAGTTCTAAATTTCCACCATAGCTTGCAGAAGAGTGCCTTGGACATGTCATGTAGAGATCTAAACCCTTCTCCTCCTTCTTCAAAGGGGAGGCATAGTTTATTCCATGAGGACCAGTGTCTGTTGTTTCCTCCAACTGTGTTGCTCCAGAAGAATTGTGCAAAGAGCTTGCGAAGATTATTGATTACTTGCTTTGGGGAGGTAAGGTTCATGTCCCCCTCCGATATTGTAATTATGGCTAATTGATAATCAATAAAATGCATATTTAACAAAAAAAAAAAAAAAGATTACTTGCTTTGGGGGATTTACTGCTGATAGTAGGTGTACCGGCATGCTCTGCAACACATGTTTGATCAGGATAGCTCTGCCTCCAATTGAGAGTAGCTTGCCTTTCTAGGAATGGAGTCTGTCTTGCACTTTGTTGACTATGCCTTGATAGTATATGATCCTTTTCCTGGAGTAGTGCATTGGACAGCCCAGATAGGTAAAAGGGAATTCCTGTCTTCCAATGCCTGTGATTCTTTCCACTTTTGCAATTACTCCAGTGTTAGCTGAATGATGCAGAAAGATAGCTGATTTTGATTTGTTGACTAGTTGTCCTGAGGCTGTTTCATAATCCTTTAGGACCTCCATAATCAACTGTACAGAGGAGGCATTTGAGGAGGTGAATATGATCATGTCATCTGCATATGCCAGGTGATTGATTTTTGGACTCCTTCTGGGCATGCCAAAGCTTTTGAAGCAATTATTTTGATGAAGTGCATTCAAGCCTTTGGAGAGGGCTTCTGTTGCTATGATGAATAGTGTTGGAGATAGAGGGTCACCCTGTTTGACTCCCCTTGTCGATTTGAAGAAACCATGAGGTTGACTGTTTATGAGAATTGAGTATCAATTGTTGCCAATGATATCAAAGATCATGCCAATGAAGGTCTCACTGAAACCCATTCTCCTTAGGACTTTTATTATGAATAGCCAGGATAGCCTGTCGAATGCCTTTGTCATGTCTAGCTTGACAACTAGATTTGACCCTGCTCTCGTTCTTTGTCCTATGTCTCCAATGATTTCCTGTGCCAGCAAGATATTTTCAACTATACAGAAGCCTTTGACAAAGCCTGCTTGTTCCTGTGAGATGAGAGTAGGTAGTATGTCCAGCATCCTTTCATGTAGTATTCTGGAGAAGATCTTGTTGACAAAATTGCTAAGGCTTATGGATCGTAAATCAGAGAATGTCTCTATCTCTTTCTTCTTAGGTATCAGCACCAAGTTTGTGTGTGTCACACATTTTGGGAGTTGTCTTCCTGCAAAAAAGGCAGCGACCATATTTTGGATGTCATCTCCAATGATTTCCCAGCATGTTTGGTAGAAAAGCCCTGTGAAGCCATCTGGCCCTCCTGCACTGTCCCCCTTTAGACTGAAAATAGCTTTTTTTGTTTTCTCTTTTGTTGGGATTTTGATCAGTTCTTCATTTTGTTGTTCATCAATAACCTGCTGGATGTTTTCAAGGATTCTGAAGTCTGTGGGGGTGTTTTTTATTCTGTAAATTTATCCTTTAAGAAGTTTATGGCTTCTTCTGCTATTTGTTCCTCTTCCTCCATCCAAATGGCTGCACTATTTTGTATTCTGTTTAGCTGGAGCCTTTTTCTTTTGCCATTGACTAAGGCATGGAAGAATCTGGTGTTAATGTCTCCATCTTTGAACCAGGCCATTCCTGCTTTTTGCTTCCAGAACAGTTCTTCAATTGCTAGGTACTTGATCATTTGTGCTTGCACTTTTTGCAGTCTTTCCCTGTTTTGAGAAGTTGGTCTTTCTTCAAATTTTCTTTCATGTACTAGCACTACTTCTTCCATGTTTGTTATATTTTGGAAGATGTCACCATATGTTGCTTTGCTCCAAAGTGTTAAGGCTCTTTTTAGCCTTTTGAGTTTGTAGTTGAAGAGTATCAAAGGGTCCCCTTGAAAGTCTGCTTGCCAGTTTTCTCTTACTACTGGCCCAAAGGTGACTTGCTTTGTCCAGAAATTGAGGAATCTGAAAGGTTTCCTGATTGTTTTTTATTCCTTATTCAATTGTAGCAGCATTGGACTATGATCTGAGCCTATTTTGGCCAGGTGTGTGATCTCAATTGTTGGATAAAGCTGTTGTAGGCTGTGATTTGCTAGACATCTGTCTAACCTTTTGAAGATGCATTCCTCATATGCTCTCCCATTCCACCAGGTGAAAATGCTTCCTTTGAAGCCTAAATCTGTTAGGCAGCAGATGTTGATGCAGTGATTGAAGTCATCCACTTCATTAAAGGGGACTGGTAGCCCTCAAAACTTTTCCTCTTGATCACTGATGACATTGAAATCTCCTCCCACTAGCCAAGCTATTTTTATGTTCTGAGCCACGTCATATAAAGTGTCCCATAGCTCAATTCTTTCTGTTGCTGTGCATTTAGCATAGACTAGTGTAAGGATGAGTTCCATTTTTGTGCTTGTATGTATGAGCTTTAAGGTGATCTGTTGTGTTGTGTTTGACAATGCGGTGACTTCATAAGCATCGTCAATGAACACCCAAATTTTGTTGGATACATTAGCTAAGGCTTGGGTCAGACCTATTCTTCTTCTATATTTCTCCATTCTTCTTAGTTGCTGCTTTGGTTCCATGATGCCAATGAACTCAAAGCGATGTTTGTTGTGAAGTGTGATCAGTCTTTCAAAAGTCTGCATTGTGTTGACTGATCTGATGTTCCATATGATTGCATTCATTGATCTTTATTGGGGAAAGTTAATGCTCTTCTTGGTTGGTCTTTTGAAGAGCTGCTATTGACATTGCTTTGCTTCCTCTGATGATATCTGTTTGTTTTCAATTTGTTGATTTGATTTGGAGAGAGATCTCCTTACCTCATTATGTTACTGATATGCTGAGTAAAGTCCTCTTCATCCATGTCTTTATCATTGTGGACATTTCTGACAGGTGCTGTGGTTGACAGGTTCTTTGGCCGGATGATTGCTTGCAGTTGGTCCCTTATTCTGCTCCTCCTTGTGATCAGTTGACTGTTGACTGTTCTTTCATTGGCTGCTATTTCTGTTGCTTGTTTCTTTTTAAAATCTGCTTGATTTTTGCCTTCTTTGTATCTTTGTGTCAGTATCATATTGTCCTGTGCATCCTCTTCAAGAGTTCCAGTAGTGCCTTCCCCCTCACTTTGTATTCCTTCTGGTAGATCACCTTCTTCTGAACCTTCTTCCAATTGATCTGCCCATAACTTCCTTGAGTTTTGAACTGTTTGTTTTGTTGTTCCTGCTTCTGTACATTTTACTTTTGCAGGTCTGGTTTCCTTGGTGTAAAAACTTTCCAGGACCCATTGTGATATGGATTCCTTTTCTTTTTGTCTGCATCCCTGGTGGTTGTTGTTGCTGCATCAGTTGATGTTATTTTTGTTATTGATTGCTGACTGCTTGTTGCCTTGCCAGTTGCTATGGTGATCTTTGCTTTTGTTCTTTTTTGTGGATTGCTGTTGAGGTTCAGTAGATGGCTGCTGTTGGAGTGTGATGCTGCAGAGTCTGCTGTCAAGGATGGTGTGTTTTCTGGCTGACTGTCCATTTTATTTGTAAAGCTCAGTGCTTTGTCTTTGATGCCAAGTTTGCCAGTGGTGTCGTATTTTCCCCGTGAGTGGTTATTTTGTGAGTGTGTTGCCATTTCAGTTTCCAAAGCTGGGCTTTGTAATAGGTTTGGCCTGTCTTTTGCCTGTTTTTCCAGTTCCTCTGCTGAAATTAGTGACTTGTTTTTGTTACTGGATGTCCCGGCATTGTTAAGGTTTCTTTCATTGAGATTCACTGCTGGTTTGCTTGTTACTTGATCCCCTGTACTTGCCAGTGCTGAAACTGGTTGAGCTATTATTTCCTTTGATTGGCTGGTTTGCCAGACTGAAACTGCAGGTGCCAGTGCTGAAACTGCTGGTGCCAATTCTGAAATTATAAGTGCCAATTCTGGAATTGCAGGTGCCAAGGTTGAGTCATTGTTGCTGGTCACTAGTGTAGTGTCTAGTGTTAAGTGTGGTATGTTTCCTTCATGATCTTCCAGTTTGCCTGTGTTACCCATGTCACGACCCAACCGGAGGTCCACGACAGGGCACCAGACCCTGCTTGCAAAGCGCCGGCGTACCCCTCATATCAGCTATCTTACTTTCTTTGTTATCTACAAGCCTGTCATACGCGTACAGTTTCGAACAACATCACAGTGGGCTGAAACGTCATACCACGACATAAACAAACTTATATACATAGTGTGCTAACGGGGCTACAGTGCAAAACTATACAACGTAATACATATGCCGTCGAGGCAATACAACGGTACATGAGTCAACCCAACACTGGTCTATACATACATTAACATTTGTCTATGAGCCTCTACAAGAACATACATTAAGCAACCTATGTCGGAACAGGGCCCCGACATGCCCAACATATCTACACAAGGTGCATACCAAGGCTGTAGCAAGTCCAAAAGATGAATCTTGCTAATATCTGCTGAATCCGGATAGCCTACTGCTGTGGGGGAGCTCCGTCTATCAGTCTATTAGGACATGCAGCACGACATGAAGCATCCAGAAAAAAAGACATCAGTACGGATAATGTACTGAGTATGTAAGACAGGAAAACATAATATAAGAACGATAGTATAAGCATCAGGATAGAGACATGTAACCTGTAATAAGTGAATTGCCTCTGAGGGCAGCTTACCATGACCTGTTCGTAGTGCTCATGTCTATACACATAACTCTTATAACATTATCGTATACATGTTTATTATCATTATCTTCGCCTTATATTCACGCCTCTGTGGGCTTGCCATTTTCATATACATTTATTGTTACCGTACACATTCACATAATCGTTACCTCATACAATTACATACGCCTCCATGGGCTCATCATCATACGCCTCTGTGGGCTCATCATCATCATATGCCTCTGTGGGCTCATCATTATCATATCATAGCATATCTTACCCGGTCGTACTAGGGGCGGTCATAACATACCCGGCCTTCATTAGGTGCGGTCATAAGAATTAAATTACACATATATAATACATTGCATGCTCATTTATTAAACGTGTTTCAGACCCTTTTTAGTGACATGCGATTATTACCCTCTTTTTCTACATGTAATTAAGAATGTCCCTTTAACATGAACCTTGTAATACTTCACGGAATACCATCAACATTAATATCATAACAACAAGAGCAATTCTTCCTTAGAGGGAAACAAGACAAGTAATCCTAACTTCTAGGAATAGAGTATTCTTTTGGGGCTCGTTCATAGCATTGTATTTGATAGGAGTCGTGCAAAAGAAAGAACAGTATGGTCTTACATTCCTGGCGTTTACTGCGCTGGTTCTCAAGCTACGCAATATTCCACAATTCCTTAGTCTTGCATGCGAATTATCTAACCCCCTTCTTCGATTCCTTGAATTCTTGGTCTTGCCCTCAATGTGGGTTCGTAGAAGGAGGAAGAACAGCTAGGGTTTCTCTTTAGTTCTTCGATTTCTTGATTTCCTTCTTCAATTTGGAGTTTGGAAGAGAAGAAATTGGCTGTGTTGGTGTGGGGGCTTTGAGAGGGGTCGTTTGGGGCCTTTTACTATGCTTAAGCTTCAGAAAATGAAGAAGGAATGGGTTTGGGTCCCTTTTATAGGTCTGTCAATAAGTGGCATGCGTGTCTGACATTTTCAGGTTTGAGGTCGCATATCCGCCGCAAACAGGACATGCGGTTCGCATTCTGGTCGCAAATCTTGACCAGAAATCTGTTGCATTATGCGACGCAGAAGGGCCAGATTTGCGGTTCGCATTTTCAACAATGCGACCGCATTCTGGTCGCATTTCTTACGTGGATTCAGCCCAGAACTCTGTTCCATTCTGCGATGGAAGGTGTAACATTTGCGGTCCGCGTTTGCATTATGCGGTCCGCATACTGGCCGCATATTTGACACAATTTCAGCCCGGAACTCTGTCTCATTTTGTGACCCTGGTGTTGGATATGCGGTCCGCATTTGTGCTTTGCGGTTGCATATCCAACTATGCGACACTTCTGCTTTTTTTCTTAACTTCTCAACTATTTTCCGGGTTCTTAGGTCCTTATATGCAAACTACTTCATAGCGTATCCTAATGTATGAATTTACGGGTTGTAACAACCCAGTGTCTTTTCTTTGGTTCCGGTTTCCTCCAAAATGTTATGCTTGTTCTGTGATTTGTTGCAATGTAATTCATTTCCTGTCAATGTTGTTCCTGTTTGATTGCCTGGGGTATGACTGCTTGCTGCTGGGATACCATTGTCACCTTGTTCAGTCCTGTTGTTGGCATGATTGATAGGATTGTCAATGCTGAGTTCAGTTAACTGACTGTCTTTGCAACTTGTTGCCTTTGTCCTCAGGTGGTTAGCTACATTAGAATTCCTGGTCACTTCCTTTGATGCTTGATTATCTGTTGCCAAGGGAGTGCAGGTTACCGCTTCAGTCATTTGGTTATCTGTTGCCAATACAGTGCAGGTTGCTGCTGATGTGTTTGTAGCATTTGCTTCAGTCATCTGATCATCAACAGATTTGTCATTGTTGAGGATTAATGCATCAAACTTGTTGGAAACTTGAAATTGCTGAGCATTTGTCTCATCTATGACATTTTGTTTCCCCTGTTTGTGATTTATTTTATTTTGCTTTCGATTGTCTTTGACTTCTTTCCATTGAGGGCCCGGATTTCCTACGACCTTGCCACTTGATAGTATCAACATTGGAGTTTGCTGATCTGTTACTGCTACTGATTTACCCTTTGCTTTCCCCTGTTCAGTTAGTCTTTGATGTTCTTTCATATCTGTATCTAGGATTCCGGGATGTAATTTCTAACATTCTATCATTTCATGTCCTTGAAGTCTACATTGTTTATAATATTTTGGGAGATAGTCATACTGTATTTTGACCCATTCTGTTTAGATTTCCCTGGTCGCTTCATTTTCTACGTCAAGCCTGACCTTTTTAGCTAATTCCGCTAACAAATCTACTAGAACTTTAACCCTTGCACAACTAGGTCTAGTCTTGTTAATTGTTGGTGAATCTAAATGCAGTGGCTTACCAACAGCTGACGCAAGTGAAAAAAGGAATTCTTTGACATATACATGGGCAGCAAGTACGGGAAGGATATCCACGCCATTGCCATCGATGTTTCTTCGCCGAGCTTGAATTTAGCATCATAGATTAACTGCCTCATCTGATATTCATACCCATCTTTGGCTTTGAGGTAGTAAGTGCTTTTTTAGGTGATTTTTATGTAATCCTCCCACAGTAACAGTCTAATGAGCACGTGTTTATCTATGAAAAATCCGATATTACATTCCCCTTTGATTCCACACTGTATTGGAATGATTTTCCTCAGTTCTTGTATATCCGGCCACCATAAGAAAATTTGCCCAGTACCGCAAATTGAAGTCCTTCAATGATGTTCATGCAGGATACCTCTACTTCAGTGTACTTGACTATGGGTTGTCCATGCATGTAGGTTGCCTTCTTGAATGGAATCGGATCGATTTTCTTGCTAGGGTTCGATGTTGCAGCATTGTTCAGTGTTGATGGTTTAAGGATTTGGGAGTAATCTAAGGATTGGGGTGTCGATTGGGTGATAACTGGTGTGTGAGGAGGAGCCGAAGGTCGCCGGCTAACATCGCCACTAACGACGATGAAATAGCTTCGATGATATCGTCTGTTTTATCTCTCTAGCACTAGACTTTCTCTCTCCTCACTATGTTGGTTCAGTTGTACTCATGTTACACTCTGCACTTAATTGTGCGGATCCAGGTGTCTAACCCATTCATCAATAGCCGAGGCTTGTGGCAGAGTTGATCATTGAGTGACGAGGTAGAACTACATTTCTCACCACAGTCTTAGCATCTCTTTTCTTATGTATTGTTGCCTTTAGTTCAAACAACATTATTATTTAGCTTTTCATACTTGTATTCCGTTGTAGAGCTCACGACTCTGTATTTACCAGTTTTGAAGGATTTTATCATGTAATGGCATTATTATGTTATATTGAGGTTTCAGACTTATGTTATTTCTGTAAATTTCACTATTTTGGTTCTTTATTGTTATGTCCGGCTTGCCTGACAAGTGTGTTAGGCGCCATTTCGACGACTTGAGTTTTTGGGTCGTGACACCTAACGGGTTGATTTAGGCGCCATCACGACTAGGCGAATTTTGAGTCGTGACAAGTTGACTTTAAGTTCAAAGCTTACTAAATTTATGGAAATAATTTTTCTAGACTAATTTGAATTCATTATTAATGATTTTGAATAAATTGAGGCCGTTGAAGATCCTTTGAGAAAAGCATATCAAGTGAAATCTAAAGTAAAGTTTTGACATCTTTATGGCAAGTGAGGCTTTAACTCTTTTTTGCATGTTTTTTCTCAAAAGCATGCTATATATAATGATTTTATGCATTTAATCTATCTAGATCTTATGTCTGAGCAAGCCTGAGCTAGATTGACCATTTTTGAAGTATCTAAGTAGACCACGAGGGTCCTTGCATTTTCTTTCTACACTGTTGGATATTTCTAACAGATTATTGACGTGTTGTGATATTTATTTAGCATATTTTATCACCTAACCAAATTTCACTATATGTTTTTACTTTTTTGTGATATTTGTTTAGATGTTTAGTATGCATTATCATATATTCAGTAGCAGGTTGAGCTAGATTAGATGTACTCATGGCGCCATAGCTGGGCTTGAGTGTGAGTGAGCATAATCATGGCTCTACAGTAGCTTTAGCAGTTTTTCAACATGTAGCAGCATCATGTTTACCTTTATTATTTGTAATCATGACTTAATCTTTAGTTACTTTGTTAGTATATTATATTTGTGCTTGTAATACTTTGTACTGTGTTTTATGCATTATCAATAATTTCTAACGTTTTTCCCTAAGGATAAGCTGGAGAGCGACTTGATGATCTAGCCGAATCCTTTAGACTCACGGTTGTTGCGCGTATGTAGGTCCAGTAGAGGGAGATCTAATTGTCGACTAGTAAATGCTGATGAATCATATCCAGTTGAGATGAGCCACAACTAGATCATGGGGCAAATTATTTCATTATCATACTCAGTACTTATTTGTTATCGAGTTGGGTCTTGTATCTTGTACTCAAATTTAGTAGCTCTATGACTTAGTATTTTCAGTGAGTTTATGGAAATTTATTCAAATATCTTTTTATGTTTCCACACGTTGTTTATACTAGATAATTGAGAATTATTTCTCTCTTATCTTCATTTATGTTTTCATCATGGTTAGTTTAGAGGATTCTCCTAATATGTAGTGGCTCGTTGGGTGCCCTGTCATGACCTGGATGCCACATTTGGGTCGTGAAATAAAAGAAGAATCTTTGAGAGAACTGAAAATAAGATTCGGTGCTTATTAAATCCTCTATGAAGTCTTCTATAACTTAATTGTAAAACCAAGACAAGGGTAATGCTTACCTTGTATCAATGATGTTGGAGAAGGGACTTTGGGATTTCGGAAGCAAAGTGATGGTATTTTTATAACAGTATGCGACTAAGGGAGAGAGCTCAAGATATTTCCTATATGTGTGTTATACTGACTGCCGAGTGTTGGCCGGTAAAAAAATCTCATGTTCAGAAGATAAAAGTAGCAGAAATAAGGATGTTGAGATGGATGTGTGGGCATACCAGAAAAATAAGATTAGGAATGAAATTATTAGGGACATGGTGGGTGTGGCTGTTGCGGAAGATAAGTTGCGGGAATTGAGTCTGAGATGATTTTGCCATGTGAAGAGGCGAGACACCGATAGCCCGGTTAGGAGGTGTAAGAGGTTGACCATAGTGGCTCAGATGAGGGGTAGAGGTACACCAAAAAAGTATTAAGGGGAGGTTATTACACTACTAAAAATCAGGTAAAAAGCGACCGGAAAAAGCGACCAAAGTTGGTCCCCATATGCCCAATAGCGACCAAAAAGCGACCAAAATGGTCTGGTCACAATTTAGTTGGTCCCTCTTCAATAGCGACCAATCTTGGTCGCCATCTAGCGACCAAAGTTGGTCGCCATTTTCAAAAAAAAATAAATTCAAATCTGCTCAATTGCGACCAAAGTTGGTCGCCAATTTGGTATTGTAAATTTTCTGTATTTCTACAATAGCGACCAAAGTTGGTCGCCATTTGAGAAATACAGAAAATTTAAAATACCAAAGTGGCGACCAACAATGGTCGCTTATTCAGTATTTTTAAATCTCTGTATTTTCAAAATAGCGACCAACTTTGGTCGCTATTTGAGAAATACATAAAATTAAAAATACTTAAAAGCGACCAAAGGTGGTCGCCTTTGCAGATTTTAATTTATTTTTTTTTG
>MCJB01023123.1:49008-92963 GCA_002018475.1 Nicotiana obtusifolia | reverse complement strand
TACCCATTACAATGTGGGTCTATACATCTTAATTTCGTCAAAATCCAACATGGGATTGACTCTAACCCTCAATTTCATAATTTTAGAAATAGGGAAGAACCCTAGGTTCTTCCTTTCCACAATTTCGTGGGTTTAGAATGGGGTTAAGTATAGGAAACATAAATCTAAGAGGGATTTTAGGGTATGAAACACTTACCCGATGATTCTCTTAAGTTTCCCTCCCTAATTGTTCCAAACCGTACTTCAATCTCCTTCTCAAAGCCTCCAAACGTTCTAAGCTAGTTCAACCCTCTTTTCTTGCAAGATTAATCTCGAAATCTTGATTGCATGTAGGTTTGAGGGTTGATTTGAGTGATTCTTTATGTTTGCTAGGGTTTTTGCTCAGTGGGTATCGAGTTTTATGTTGCTGATATGCCCCAAATGAACCCTAGCTTTGTATTTATAGTAGCTAAAAAGTTGGCGAAAATGCTGAAGAAACAGCAAATTCGCGACCCCTTAGTGGGATTTCGCGTTTCGCGAAATCCTTTCGCGATTCACACTTCCCATCGCGAAATCAGCAAAAGGAAACCCAAGTTTCTGTCCGTGTTCGCGACCTCCAGGTCAGATTTCGCGTTTCGCGAAGCTATTTCGCGGTCAGCAAATCCATCGCGAAGTCAGCAGAAAGGAAACCCAAGTTTCTACCCAATTTCGCGACCTCCAGGCCAAATTTCGCGATTCGCGAAACTGATTCGCGGTCAGTTCGCGATCGCGAATCTGCCATTTTGGCAGATTTCTTCCTTGTTACGAAAATAAGCCTAACTTTCTCATACGGAGTCCGATTTAGACGATTCTTTTTGCTACGGCTCCGAAATTTCGATACGAATCTAATGCTTTAAACAAAACTGAATTTGGAGTTAATTTACTTATTCAAATTTCAATTATACCAGAAGCGCGATGTGTGTCGCTTCATGAAGCGACAAACTAAGTCCTGTTAATGATCCAAAATTCACCCGAGACCCTCGGGACTTCATCCGAACATGCACACATGTTCAATAACCTCATTCAAACTTGTTCCAATCATTGGAACAATAAAACGAACATTGTTTTATAGAATTTGCATTAAAAGCAATTCGATGAACTCTAAGGATCCTCAATTCGAGCCTTCGATCCGAACTCGACCAAACGAAGTCCGAATGGTCTGAAAATTTGCACGCAAGTCCAAAATTACATAAGGAACCTACAGCAACTTTCGGAATTTCATTCCGACTTCCGGATCAAAATTCGACCTATCAACCGGAGATCCGAACTTCCTCGATTCAATTTTAACATTGTTCGAGGTCTATTAAAATTCTTCCGGTCGCTCGTCTAAGTCATATATACTATCCCGAAGCTAGTCGAGTCATCGGATTTCAAATCCGAGCCTTCTAACTCAAAAGTCAATCTCGTGGTTGACTTTAGCGGCTTAGACTTTCTTAAATGAGACTATGTGTCTCATATCCCATCAATTACTTCGAGTAGATTTAACTCGACTTAATTTCTCATAATATAATAAATGAAATAAATTCGGGGAAATAAAGTGAGTCATTACAGTTTGAAAAGAAACAAAGTGTAAAAAGAAAGGAAAATGTAATTAGTGTTCAAGGAGGATGTAGTCACTCATATCTAAATATTTATCCTACCCTTTCCTAAACCTACATTACAAGCTTAAAAAGTCCTTATGTGATCTCCAACCGAGCGTTTTTAGAAGTAGGCGACGAATTAAAATAAGGGCAAGCCTATGGTATGGTATGTGGTAGCACTTGTAATTCTTTTCTGAGAGTGTATTTGCAAATTAGTCGCTTTGTGTTGTTATGATAAATATTATGATTTTGGGACTTTCTTTCTAGTGAGGGCACATGAACTGCAAGTTTGAACAAAAGTTGAGTTTTGAGTAAAACATAAGTACACTCAGCTGAGGGTAGCATTTAGTCACTTTCTCTGAAGCTCAAAGTTCACAAGCTGATTGGTTTTCCTTGAATATACTGATGATTCAGGGAGGGTAAAGCATTCGAAGAGGCATGCTTGAAACACTAACAACAAACACTGTCAATGGTCATTATTGTTTCATGTTTTGTAAATGGAGTCTAGAATAGGATAGTGTAGTTTTAGTTTCTTGAGGACAAGCAAGAGTTCAAGTTGGGGGTGTTGATGTGCCGGAAAATTTCGGCATATTTTGATACTACTTGCTTAGATTTTAACTTGTTTTACATGCAAATTCCCTCGGTACTTATGTAATTTTAGTTTTTTTGCAGTATATGAAGTGTAAGGACCTAAAAGCATGGAAAAGAGCTCAAAAAGCCACCTAAAGACAAGAAAAGAGCAGAAAAGCATCGCAGAGGTGAATATGCTATCACAAACATCACATGCGAGCCGCATACTTCACGTCAAAACCACAAACCAAGACAGACTTCTGGGCAAACTTTCATGTCAAGAATGCGGTCGCATATGCGATCGCATAACTGGTATGCGAGCCGCAGAAATGCACATGGAGATCGCAGACACAAGCAGAGTTTTGGGTGAAGTTCAGAGTTAGAAATGCGATCGCAGGCGCAGAATCAACCGCAGATCAAGTATGAACTCTACTGTATGATGGAATTGCGATGCTGGCCGCATTTCTTCAATGCGGACCGCGAATCATGAATGCTATGAAGGAAAAACCTAGGGGTGAAATCTGCGACAGACGTGTTAGAATTGCGGACCACATTTCTGTTATGCGACAGAAATGCGGTCACATTGTTGACTTCAGGGGCAGATCAGTCCGAATTTTGCCTCGATTTTTGGGCCTCTATAAATAGGCTATTAGGGTTTTGTGGGGGCTATCTTTTCAGACTTTAGAGCGGAATGTACAAGGCTTGAATATTCTTATTTCTTGGAAGCTTTCGGGTCAATAATCTTCTACTTTGTAAGCGTTATGACAGTTATTATTCTTTTGATTTCAGATTTTAGTATGAGTAGCTAATTTAAACACTAAGGTTGTGAACCCTAAATGGGTGTGATATTATTGGGTGTTTGATATTGAATATATATTCAACGGTTGATTGATATTTATTTACTTCTCATTCTTTAAACAATTATTGGTGGTTGCAAACATTAACAAACGCCAATAAATTCCATCTTTGCTTGGGAAAGCAGGATAGAATTTGGTAGAAGTAAATATCAAATATTCAAGGCTTTAAACCTTGTTTAATAAAATTGCTTAGGAATAAGTGAGTTTTAATTTGGCACAAATTGATTGTTCTTAATCACAACTCTTTTATATTTGGAAAAATCATAAAGAGGAAATATTACCCAACTATTGAAAAATATTTGGTAGTCAATTAGACATCAATTGCATATCAAAAGATTCTTCCGTTGAAAATATATCATATTGATATCGATAGCATTACATTTCATTAAAGGGGACACAACCTTGGTTTCTTTAATCATATTATTCATATTCTCAATATTGCAATTAGAGTTTATTTTAAACTAAATTCAATTCGCACTTTTGTTACGATTACCTAGATAGAATTACGACTGTAGTTGAGTGATACGCTAATCAAGTAAACCTTTCACACCTATTCCCTTTGGGATTCGACCCCAATCTTGTTGGGTTATTGTATTTGACATCGACCGCTTACATTATTTATTAAGGTGTAATTTGAGCGTATCAATTCTGAGGCACCTACAGAAGATTCAAGAGTTAGCTTTAGCTGTACTAGAAAAAATTTATGTAAAAAAAGGAGGAGAGATAATCTTAGGCATGTGGCGGATCCGTCATTTACCCCAGTATGGTCCTAGTGCTTCCTTACTTCCTGTTGACCCAGCACTCAAAGAAAACTTCTTAGTAGGGGGGAGTTGGTTTCTATCGACCACAATGTTGGTTTTCCCCAGCCTTTGACATGATTGTGCCATGAAGTTCGGTAGATGGAACAAATTACTGTAAACACGCAGATGCACGCGCACACACAAACACATACACATACACACACACACACACACACACACACATATATATATATAGAAAATACTTGCTTATTTTAAGGCATATGCCATCGTTCTTGATTATGACATATTACAAAAGGTTCTCCACGCGCAAACGTAATCTTTTGAGGACTTTGTCCTGTTGATGTTGATCTTCCGTGACGCCTCTGACAATGTGGCTACTTGCCATTTGCGACTGCTTCCTAATTAGAATTAACGCATTACAAAGGCTTTCCTAAAGTTATGACTGAACCCTTTTAGTTTTCCTACATATCCAAAAAGGAATCAAGTCTGAACGTAGTTTGTGGGATGATGATAAAATATGATGAAAATGATCGAGCCTGACTCAGGCAGCCTACGTATCCAAATGGAATCAGATCTGAACGTAGTTCGATTACAACAGATGCAAAATGATGAGATTAAGAATGAAATTGGCCGAGTCTGACTCAGACCGCCTACGAATAGAATCATGCTAGAACGCGCTACAATTACAAAAGATGACCGAATCCGATAAGGATTGCCTATGTATTCCTTTTTTAAGAAATCAAGCTGGTGTAGTTCCTGACCAACATACAAGAGTGATATTTGGTTTTTCTATTACAAGAGAAAGGGGGAAGAGAAACCGAACCCCACGTGGGCTGCCTACGCATCCCTCTGTGGGAAGTCAGGTTGAATGTTGTTATGTTACATCAAAAACCCTAGCTCTATTTGTCTTCAGGCATAGTATCTGTAAGGCCCCATAAAATTTCACCTAAAACCTGGGTTTTCATGGTACTGAGGTAGGATAATGTACTTTTGGTGCAAAGGTAGGCTAATTTCACCTCGCAAGCTCACTGCAGTACGAACTTTTTGGGTTGAACAAAGCATTAGGGAGTCGAAGAAAAATTGTTATAGAACAGGGCATTTCTGCGGTCCATTATGCGATTACATAACTGCTCTGCAGCCCGCAAATTTGCTGCAGAGTGAAGCAGGGAAATGGTCCAATTTTGGAGGTTGTTTTGCGGTCAACTACGCAACCATATAGTCGTTTCGCGGGCCGCAAATCCGTCGCAGATCCAACCTAAAAATTTCCGGGGGAAGATTCTGCAGTCCATTCCACGCTGCGTAATTGGTATGCAGGCTGCAGACTGGACCAAATCAGCCCAGTTTTTGGGAGCTTTTACAATCCATTTTGTGGGCTACAGACATGATCTGCGATGCACTTGACGACCGCAGAGTTGTGTTCGGAGGGTCCATTTTCCTATTTTTATAACTCGACTCCATTTTGTTTTCTATAGCCATAAGGGTCATTCTTAAGGTATTATCTGATATTTTAGAGAGAGAAGAGAGCTATTCTAGAGAGAGAAATGGAGGATTCAAGGATTTCACTACTCAACTCAGATCAAGCCTTGGAATTTCATCAAGAGGAACTTGCTAGGGTTTCTAAAAGGTAAGAATTTCTTCCCCCAATTCTCCAATTACGGATTTGGGTTGCTTATGGGTGATGAGAGTAGACATATCACATGCATGAGCTAATAAGGATTGTGGGGAAGTTGCTTAGGTGGTTTGTTGTTGAATTGGTTAAGGAAAGGTTGGGTTGTCATTGTAGCAGCTCTTGCCACACGAATTCCTCTAATTGTGCTTGTAATTCTCCCCTCTTCTATGGATTGACATCGTTAGGAGTGTCGGGACATGATTGTTACACCACGGAAAGCTCTTTTGAGGTTGAAGGCTAAACTCTTCTTCTAGTATCGGAATTCCCGTATTCTTACAAGACTCCATCATGTGTAGTTCGAACTTGAAACACTATTGAGGTGGGATGTTCAAGCTATTAAATTGATTCTCAAATTGCATAATGTGTCAGAACCCTCGTGTGTTAATGATTCTTTATTTTGCCTTAATTATGTTATACCCCTTTTGGGAAGAAAGTTTTGTACGAAATCAATGCGATCAAATTCTTATTTCTTGTATGATAAAATCTTATGAACTTATACTTGCTAAGGCCAAAGGTGCCAAAGCGTTTGATTTGAAAAGAAATCTTTTGTACAAACTATTATCGTTTTGAGAATACAAATTGGGGCATTGTGATTACACCTCTACCCGCATATAATGGGGTGAGGCGGCAGGGCAGCTTTGTGTACAGACTGTGGCATTGTGATTACACCTCCACCCGCATACAATGGGTGAGGCGGCAGGTTTGCTTTGTGTAGAGATTGTGGCATTATGGTTACACCTCCACCCGCATAATATGGGGTGAGGCGGCAGGGCCGCTTTGTGTAGAGATTGTGGCATTATGATTACACCTTCACCTACACACATTGGGGTGAGGCAGAAGGGCTGCTTTGTGTAGAGATTGTGTCATTGTGATTACACCTCCACCCGCATACATTGGGGTGAGGCGGCAGGACCACTTTGTGTAGAGATTGTGGTATTGTGGTGGAGGTTGTTATAGAGGATCCCCAACTTGAAATTCATAAATGTTATTGAAAGCTTTCAATGAATTTGTTGCGGTTTTAATGGCTATTTAAACTCTTTTATTGCTTCCATGGTTTGTCACATTCATGTTGTACTTCCAATCCTTGAAGGGGGTGTTTTGTTTACATACTAGTATTATTCGTCTAACGTCCCTTTTGCCGAGGGCGCTGCATCTTTAATGGATGCAGGTGGTTCCACATCAGGCGGCTTTGATTAGTGATAGTAGTGCACCCTCTTCCCGGCTGACTTGGTGAGCTCCATTTCATCTCGGGGTCGTATATCTTTTGTTCCTCATGTATTTTGTTTTGAGGTATAGCTAGGGTCTTGTTCCCGACACTATCATGTTAATCTTTTATATCTATTAGAGGCTCCGTAGACATAGTGTGGGTTGTATTTTAGTATCAAAAAAGTCAAACTAGTAAGGTTGTATTTGTATCATGTGTTTCCACTTCTAAACTATGAATGTGTAATGTAATATTTTTGGAGATCTTGAATGAAGTTCTAACGGTAATGAAATTTGTATTGTTCATGTAACCTTCTCGTTACCTAAGTAATAAAATATATCTTCTCTTTATTCATGGGTGAATTGGGGTAGGAGACATTGTAAAGGCTTGTTTGGCCGGGTTATCTCGGTTGAGGGTCGGTCGCGCTCCCCGAGGTCGGCCATGACACACTGCATCCATTATTCTCTCATCAATGAGCATAAGTTGTTCCTGCTAGATCTGTATCTACTCTGCATCGTCCAATTTTGCCTCTTTAATGACTCCTAATGATGGTATCTCGACTTCTACGGGTATCACCACTTCAGCGCCGTATACCAACATCTATGGAATTGCCCCAATGCATGTTCCCATGGTAGTCCGATAGCCTAATAAAGCGAAAGGTAACTTCTCACCATTGTCTGTGATTGTCCACTAACATTCACAAAATCATCTTGATACTTTGTTAGCTGCCTCGACTACCCCATTCATTTACGGTCTGTAGGCTGTGGAATTGCAGTGGACGAGTCTGAAATTCTCGCAGATTTCTCTCATGAGGTCGATGATGAGGTTAGCGGCATTGTTAGTGATGATAGACTCCGGTATCCCAAATCTGCAGACAATGTGGTTTCGGACAAAATTTGCCACTACCTTATTTGTGACGGCCTTGTAAGTAGATGCCTTGACCCATTTGGTGAAATAGTCAATAGCTACCAAGATGAAATGATGTCCATTTGATGTTCCAGGATCCATGGGCCCAATCACGTCCATGCCCCAAGTGTCGAACGGCCATGGTAAACTGTCACGCCCCCACCTCAGGGAGCGTGACTGGTGCTCAACCTAGATACCTCGGTCGAGCAAGCATGCACAACGCCATCTACTCAATTCACCAATAAATAAAGATAAGATACATTTAATTAATTAGATAGTAAGAGGTCATACGAATAACACCAGTTTATCTCCATTAGTTACGTCATTAAAAAGTCTCCAAAATAGTACACTATACATTCATAGTTAAAGTGGAACATTTGATACAATTATAATAATTTTAGTTAAACTTTCCCAGAACAAGATACAACCCACAATGTGTCGACGGAGCCTCTAACAGAAACAAAAGAGTGCTATGATAGTGCCGGCAACAAGGCCCCTGCTATGCCTCAAAATGCAATGTACAAAGGACAAGAGATACAGGACCCTGAAATGAAGTGGGGCTCTCCAAGTAAGCTGAGGAGAGGGTGTGCTTCTATCACTGATCAATACCACCTGCATCCATTAGAGGTGCAGCGCCTCCGGAAAAAGGGACATTAGTACATATGAAATAGTACTAGTATGTAAAACTAAACACCCTTTCAATAGAACGAGTAACAATAAATGGAGAAGGAAACATGAAATCAATAAGAGACTCAAACAATATCAAGGTGTCAAGTTAGGGGAAAGGTAAATTTCAAGTAAGTTTCAATCTTTTTAAGTTGAGAGAACTTTAGTACCGATATACCACCGTGCTTTTAGCACAGAGTCCGATCTCAACACGATTGGCTAAGCCATCTACTCAAAATACCACCATATGCGTGGCATGGCCCGATCTCGGCCCGATCAGCTAAGCCGTCTTACCACAATGTCGTGTAGGTTGACATCACATCACATTTCGCTAGCAATAATCTCATCCCATTTAAGAGGAAACATCTTAGCACATCAATCTCATCCCATATAAGGGGAAACAACCTCATCACACTAACACGGGGATTTACCCCTCAATCACTCCTACAACGGCACATGTAGTTTCAGGGTTATGTTATTTCGACCTACCCTTCCTCGGTGGCTAAACTATAATCCCAAAGCATTTATTATTTAAAGGATTTACCACTCATTTTATAATCTTTTGCACATCATTCATTTCATTGGCACCAATTGCCATAACGCAATATCATTCTTGGCACGGTGGACCTACTTCATATTTCATACTCCCTTCTTTCACTTTCAAATATCATCGTGGGTCATTGACAACAAGGATTTTCAAATTAAGACTTTAAATACACAAGTGATTAAATAAGAGTCTTAGGGACATAGAGATTTCTTACACAATTTGGCATAATAACTCTCATATGGGCTTGAACTTGAAGTCACAACATTTTAATACACAACTCATACTTTGAACACGCTCCTGAAGAATAACATACTATGATAAAAATATCTCGAACACATTTTGAACTTAATACACACACACACACACACACACACACACACACACACCAAGCTTATTCAGAATAGTCAATTTATAATGAGCAACTCGGGACTTACTAGAACATCATGGCATTCAATTTTAAGAGAGAAGTTTAGCCAACATGCCTCGCCTTGAGCTTCCTTACATTGCTAAAATGATTCGGAAATCTTAGCTACTTCGATCTATTTGGAAATATAACAAAATTGAAGACACATTAGGAAGGAGTTCATGGTTCCAGCTCATTTGAGCATTTTATCAAACACTAGGTGGGCATTATGATTTCAAGGTCCTCCTATGGTTGAATCCTTCATCCCACTACCCAAAGTCTATCTAATTGCGCTCAACAATCTTCCCACAAACCTTGATAGTACATGCATGCATAATGAAAAACTCCCACACCCAAGAATTGCTTTTCGCATTACCTATTTTCAGTTCAATTCCGAAATTGAGGGTTAGGGAGTACAATCTTAGCTCTAGAATGAAGGCCTAGTGAGTTTTCCTTGTTAATTCTCCAAGCCTTGAGCAAGATTGATGAACAATTAGTCTAGGAACCCCCTCTCACTCTATAGCACTTCCTCACTCTCAAAATATTAGATTTTTACCTTGCAAATGGTCCTTAACGTCTATATTTCGATATAGGGTCGGGTTATAAAAACCAGAACATGGACCCTCCGAACACAGGTCTGTGGTCGCCGAGTGGACTGCAGAATAGATATGTGGTCCAAAAAATGGGCCGCAGAAGTGATATCAAGAACAAGGTTGTTCGGGTCAGGTCTGCGGTTTGCAAACCTGTTCAGTGGTCGAATAATGCACCGCAGAACTCCCCTCCGAAAATCTTCATGCTGAAACTGCAATGGACTATGCGGCCCGCAAAAGCATTATGCGGTCAGATATTGGACCACAAAATGACCCTCCAAAATTGGCCATTTTTTGTTGCACTCTGCAGCCGATCTGCGGCCCGCAGAGTGATTTTTGCGGTCGCATAGTGGACTGCAGAAATGCCTTACTCTGCCAAAACATTTCCTCAACTCTCAACGTATTATTCAACCCAAAAAGTCCGTAGGCATTGCGAAAACCCAGGTTCTAGGTCATATTTTTATGGGGCCTTACATAAACCCATTACGTTTAACTCATTTGGTGGAACCCAAATGAAATCCTCGTGAATCTGACACTGGTCACACTTCTACATGTAGCGGATAATGTCGCTTTCCATAGTCATCCAAAAATATCCAGCTCTCAAAATCTTCTTGGCTAGTGTGAACCCATTCATGTGGGGTCTGCACGTCCCTGCAAGTATTTCTTCCAACCGTCTGGTTGCTTATGTAGCATCTACACATCTCAGCAAACTTAAGTCTGGGGTCCTCCTGTACAAGACTTCCCCGTTGAGAAAAAGTGCTTTGCCAACCTCCTGAGAGCTCGTATTGGCCATTAG
The DNA here is from genome assembly GCA_002018475.1 of Nicotiana obtusifolia. NCBI lineage: Eukaryota > Viridiplantae > Streptophyta > Magnoliopsida > Solanales > Solanaceae > Nicotiana > Nicotiana obtusifolia. Next base: position 82,396 of record MCJB01023123.1, on the reverse strand, counting down.
TAGCATTCTCCAGGTATTCTCTAGTTGCAAGGAATCGCTTGATTTCGTGATACCATGGTTTACCATCGGGTTCCTCATCTACATGGAAGCAATAGACATGTGGATCCCTGATCTCTACCTGAATAGTGTCGATATAGTTCTTGTCTGGATGCTAAATCATAGATGACAGGGTTGCAAGGGCGTCGGCAAACTCGTTCTGAATCCTGGGGATGTGCTTGAACTCAATATTTGTGAACTTCTTGCATAGCTCCTTCATGCAGTGTAGGTATGGCAGTATCTTGACATTCTTGGTGCACTATTCTCTTGGACTTAATGTATCAACAAATTGGAATCTCCTATGTCTAAAAGTTCTTCGATGTTCATGTCAACTGCCATTCTGATTCAAAGGATGCACGTTTCATATTCATCCATATTATTGATACAAGGGAATCTTATCTTTGTTGATGCTGGGTAGTCCTGTCCAGATTTCAAAATCAGGACTGCCCCAATTCCGACTCCTTTGAAATTTGCTGCTCTATCAAAAAATATTCTCCACCCTGGGTATAATTCTGCAGTATCCTCTTCGGCAAATAGTACTTTTTCATCGGGGAAATATGTGGTAAGCAGTTCGTAATCTCCATCCCCTGGATTCTCGGCGAGGCGGTCGGCTAAAGCTTGTCCTTTGATATCCTTCTGAGTTATGTACGCAATGTCAAATTCGCTGCGGAGAATTTTCCATTTAGCTAGTTTTTCAGTAGGCATTGGCTTCTGAAAAATGTACTTGAGCGGGTTGAGCCGAGATATCAGATGCGTAGTGTATGCCGACATGTAATGCCTTAGCTTTTGAGCAATCCAAGTTAGAGCACAACAAGTGCCTTCTATCAGGGTATACTTGGCCTCGCATGGAGTGAATTTCTTGCTTAAGTAGTAAATGGCCTGCTCCTTTCTCCCGGTTTCATCATGCTGCCCCAACACACAGCCGAAGGCATTGTCCGAGACTAACAAATAGAGAAACAATAGTTTCCCTGGTTCGGGGGAAACCAGCACTGGCGGGTTTGAAAGATACTCTTTGATTCTATCGAAGGCTTTTTGGCACTCCTCTGTCGATTTCGTGGCACCATCCTTTTTCAGCAGCTTGAAAATGGGTTCACAGATTACCGTGGACTGGGCTATGAAATGACTAATGTAATTCAATCTGCCCAGGAAACTCATGACATCTTTCATGCTCTTTGGTGGGGTTAATTTTTGGATGGCCTTGATTTTTGATGGATCCAGTTCTATCCCCTTCATGCTTACAATAAAACCCAATAATTTCCCAGCGGGGACTCCGAACACACACTTTGCAGGGTTCAACTTCAAACTGTACCTTCGTAGGCAATTGAAAATTTTCCTCAAGTAGTGCAAGTGCTCTGAACTCATTCGAGATTTTATGATGACGCCGTCCACATACACTTCAATCGCCTTATGAATTATGTCGTGAAAGAGGGTCGTCATGGCCCTCTTGTAGGTGGCGCCGGCATTCTTGAGACCGAACAGATAACTCTATAAGAGTAGACTCCCGAAGGTGTGGTGAAAGCTGCCTTCTCTACGTCTTCCTTTTGCATTAAGATTTGATAGTATCCAGTGAAACAATCAACAAATGACTGTAGTTCATGCTTCACGAAATTATTGATGAGGATGTGGATATTTGGCAAGGGGAAATGTCCTTTGGACTAGGACGATGTTTGCTAGCCAACTTGGATAGTTGGGTGACCCTTACTACATTTGCTTCTATCCTTTTGGTCACTTCTTCCTTTATCCTCAAACTCGAATAAGGTTTGAACTTTCTAGGCTTTTACTTGACTGGAGGTCTGGTAGGGTTAGTGGGTAGTCGATGCGAGACAATGTCGGTGCTCAGTCCTGCCATGTCATCATAGGACCATGCGAACACATCGACGTACTATCAAAGGAGCTTAATCATTTTTCCTTCTGCTCGGCTTCTAGGTAAATGTTGATTCTGGTTTCTTTTACATCTTCTTCCTTCCAAGATTGACCACTTCCGTTTCTTCGAGGTTGGACTTTATTTTACTCTCCAACAGTTCGATCTCCTGTGGGCCGTTGCACTCAACAGTTTCATTACATGTCATGATCGTGGAAAGCAATTTTTTATCAGTTTGATTACTGAAAAGAAAAGCCAAGTATAAATAAAGGGGTAAAATAAATTTGCAATATTTAGGAAAAAGATTCTTTTATTTCCTCAAAAGAGGAACGTCTTAAGCGTTCACAAGAGGCAAATGACAAAAATGTACAGACACGGAACAGGCCTCAATTGACCGTGCTCTTTTTCAAAAGAAAACTTTTACAGTTCCATACTACCAAGATTCCGGGCGAACCAATGATGGACTAGCAGTCCAATTCTACAGCTCTTCCCCTGGTTCGGAATCCCTGATAGTCAGTGTCTTGATATTAGTTCCTTCACAGCATTCTTTAGTCATATTCACGAATAGCATTCCCATCCCGTCGATGATATCATCTTCGGGTACTGAACTCTGTCCAGACATGCAACATGCTCTGGCACAAAAACCATTTTTTTCGAGCTAACGGTGCGAGCTTTCCCTTCCGGAGGCTGATATCCTATGCCAGCCCTTCCTTTTTGCCTATTATGTTCAATTGGCTCCATGATTCCATCTGACTTAGCTCCCAACCATGTTCTTGGCATGTACCCATATTTCATCATCTCCCTCATAGACATCTTGGATCTATACGACGACTGCATTCCCAAATTTTGTTCAGTTTTCTCCATCTCAGTAGTCTGCATGATTTCTACAGTGTGGAAAGCAACTCCGTCCAGCCCTTCAGTGAATGGGACAACATACTCCAAATAGGCGGAGTGACCCCACTCTCCATGAACCACGATCTACTGGCATCCCCACTCGAATTTTATGCATTGGTGCAAAGTAGACGGAACGACCCCTATAATATGTATCAAGGGCTTTCCAAACAGCAAATTTTAGGAAGAGGAGATTTCCATCACTAGGAACAACACTGGAACATCAACCGGTCCAATTTGTAAAGCTAGAAAAATTTCTCCAATAACATCCTTTTGTGAACCATCAAAGACTCTCACCCTTACGTGGCTTTCCTTGAGTTCCCTCAAATGAATTCCTAACTCCCACAGGGTGGAAAGCAGACAAATGTTGACTCCTGACCCTCCATCAGCCATCACCCGAGACACCACTTAGTCCCCGCATTTGACAGTGATGTGAAGAGCCTTGTTGTGACTTGCGCCTTCGACAGGAAGCTCATCTCTTCTGAAAGTGATCATGTTTTCTTCGAACTTTTTTTCAATTGTCGTGGCCAACGCCTCACTAGTGGTATTACTTGGTACGTATACCCCACTTAGTACTTTCAATAGGCATCCTTATGACTGTCGGAGCTCATTAATAGATCCATGATAGATATTTGTGCTGGTGTTTTCTTCAACTGCTCTTCTGTGACATTCTTTTCCAAAACTCAGTGGTTTCTAGGTCTTTTATGTTCCTCCTTGGATTTTGTTCTCTCCCCTAATTTCATTGACATCTTCAAGGGCGTAGCATCTCTCGGACCTAGACATACCATGAGCTGTGGCAAAGCCTGTCATTTTGGCCTTTCCCTTTTGCCGGTATGTCTATAGGACAATTTTGTACTCCCGATATTCTTCGTCTCGAGTAGCATCGGTAGGTTGTTGCGATTAAGTATAAACCATCACTGTAGGCCTTAGTTTTACTGTGATGACCGGAGCCTTTTGAGGTGGGATCCTCGCGGCTTCTGCATTTCCTATAGTGACAATTGTTTCCTTCAGGTCATACTCTTCGTCTAATATGATCATGTTAGCTCCCTGGTTTCGATGATTGGGCAGTGGGTTGCAATTCACATTAGGTGGTACTGGAGTGCATTGAATGGCTCCGCTCTTAATCAAGGTATCAATTTCATTTTTCAACTTGAAACAATCTTCAGTATCTTAGTGGCATAAAAATATTTGGTGGGATGTTCAGGAACCCTTCCCTCGATTGGGTGTATTAATCCTGCTCTTCTCAACCTTTCGAACAATTAGGCCAGAGGCTCAGCAATCGGGGTATAAGTTCTGGGACCCCTCTCTTCAAAGTTTGGACGAGGGCGTGGTGTATAAACAGGTCAGTTCTAATGGGTAGTGGTTTGGACAGGAGCATATGACCGTTGTGGGTTTTGGTTGCTGTTGGCTCGAGCAGGGTTGTATTATGGTTATGGGTGGTAATATGGCTGGGTATTCTAGATTGAAGCGCAAGTGGGTGGTGATGCGTGGTTGTTTGGGGAATAAGAGGTGCTTCCGTGATGTGGGTTGGGTTGGTAGTAAGGGACGACTGCTGAGACCTCCTCTTTCTTCTTCTTTCCGCTATCGATTGACCCTGACTAGATAGCCTTATTGGCTGCTTGCAATGCTGCCATGGATTGTACTTTACCAGATTTTATGCCCTCTTCTAAGAAATCTCCCATCTTGACCAGCTTGGAGAATTTTTGACCTATCATTCCCATCATCTTTTCAAAGTATATTCCCTCTTGGCCTCTGATGAAATACTTGGTTAGTTCACTATCGTCCAGCGGAGGTTGCACGGCCTCCGACCTCTAGCATTGTGCATATTCATGGAATGACTCAGATGGTGTTTTTTGCTGATTTACTAGTGCAAATAGATCAGGTGTGATATCTGTATTGAATCGAAAATGACTTATAAAGTCCTCCGCCATATCTTGCCAGGTTCTCCAATTTCACGAATCCTATCGGGTATACCAGGTGAGTGCTTCTCCCGTCAAAATTCTTATAAATAATTTGATCCTTAGCTTCTCGTTCCTTCCCACTCCGATTAACCTGTCACAATATGCTCTCAAATGTGCGTGAGGGTCCCCCTTTCCATCGAAGATATCAAACTTTTGGGATTTGTACCCTGTCGGCATATCCACATCTGGATGAATACACAGGTCCTCATAGTCCAAAATTTCACTTCCCGGGGCAACTTGGACACTCTTCATTTGCCTTCTCAAAATTTGCAACTGCTCAGATACTAACTCTTCTTCCTTACGCCTGGCCTTTCTCCATCTCGGAGTATTTGTCAATATCACAAGGCACCTTGACCGTGACAGGTGATGTAAAAGTAGGTTCGAAAACGGCATATACAGGGGGAACGTACCGCTCGTGAGTGGCGGCATGTGCCATAGGTATATGTTGGTTAGTGGTGAAAGTGACTTCGTCACGAGGAAGGGTAGTTACATTAATAGTAATAGGTAGGTTCTATGATGTCTGAGTGTACTGTGGTACATAAGGAGTGTGAATAGGGGGATTTGGTAGGTTATCAGGGGTTACTAGAGGCATGAGTTGAGTGGTGGGAGTTGAATTTGGGGTGATGTTGTTTTGGCGTGATGTGGAAGGAAAGTGATCTGGAAGTGAATCCAAGGAAGGGAATCTAGGTGGCTGAGGAAGTGTTGTCACGGCCAGATGCGCCAGTTCTCTGATATGTTGTACCTCCTCTCTTAAGGACTCCATTTCTTGGGCCATCCTGGCCATGTGTTCATCATTCCTAGTGTTGTCTTTTTCCCCGATGGCCCCGGGCTGTAGGCTATGAGCAAGCATGTTCAGTTGGGTCTTCTGCGGCTGACATCTTTCCCGGTTCCGCCAGTTTTGATCGACACAAACAAATTTTCTTTTCTTTTTGGGGTAATAATAAAGCAAAAGAAAAATAAGAAGAAAGAAAATGAGTAGGAGTCAGTTTCTTCATTTATATGAGCAGGAAATCACACCGAGCAGATAATTCGTGCATTACAACTAGTGCGTTCCTAGAATTCGGGGGGACCTCTCATTTCCAGAGGTAGGCTTAGTTCATGGATATTTGACAGATATTTAGACTTAACACATATAGATCCAAAGCAATTTGTTTTTTTTGATAATTTGGACTGATGCAAGTGGGAACAAGGGTTACATCAATGTTTCATAGAACTGCATGGGCTTGGACAACTCGCTCTTTTTTAAAGTAAGAAAGAAAACTAGGGGAAAAGGTACAAAGTAGGAAAGAGGGGAAATCATCCAACTCTAATAACCATACCCTGAGTCGTTTCCCGTGTCCTTCTCTTCTTCGGGCTCCTCTTCTGGATCCTCCTCCGGGTCTTCCTCAAACTCCTCCTCATCATCATTGAATTCAGACTCCTCCTCCGGATATTCTTCTGGATCTGAACTTGACTCTATCTAGATGCCCTCCACTACCCGATCATCATCTTCAGCAGATGACAACATGTGGTCAATGGATCCTGAGATCACCTGATAATGCATTGATGTGGTAACAAGATAATGTGGCAGGATCTCATGGTAAATCTGCAAAGCAACCACTGCGTCCTTTAACCAGGCTATACCCTTTTGGCTTGGCCGGGCCAATTCTTCTTCTTCGTTAATCCAAACGTAATACTCGGGAGTATACCATGAGTTTTAGCCCATAGGCATTGTTACCATGTTATTCCACTCTTATTGCAGTCTTCTTATCATAGGAATTGGGATCTGGCCATTGTACTCATCCTCGTATAGCGACGTCCTCGTCCATAGAGGCACATCTTGGATCATCCCAAATTGTCTGAGGACCCGTAGGGGTGAGTATGGTTGAATGCTTGCAATCCGATCAACTCAATAAAGTACTTCTAAGGAGTCCTCAAGATTACCCTTCCACCTAACCAAGAGAGTTTCTAGTTGATTCATTCTCCTGTCAGGTTGGTCAGTGTTTCCCTCTATTTTTCTTGCCCATGTGGGAGATCCAATGCTTTATTCTTTCATTGTGGTTGTGGATCATATTGTTGACACCCACGAAGTAGTCGATGGTGGCCTCTCGTTGGAAGAAATGTTCAGTAGCCTATATCTGAAGCAGCAAATTACAATCCTTACAGAAATCATAGCCTCATGCACATGCAGACAAAGCTCTCAGCATCTCAGCTAACACCATCGGCACCAAAGTAGCTTGAAGATTGCCGTGGAAGTTTGCCAGGACCACCGGTAACAGGTTGATGTTGATATACCCCATTCGCTGCGGGAAGACTAATAATACCAATAATGCCATTGCGAAAGTGATAGGCCTAAGACTCTCCCACATCGCCTTATCACATTGAAACTCCCCAGAATACCACTTTGTAGCTTTCACAATGCCCAAATATGTTGAATATCTGGTCAAGGCTCACCCATCCTTCCTTGATACTTCTGAGGCTTCTGTTGTTGGCAAGGGCTAAGGCATCCAAGAACTGGTAACTAGGCATAGTAACTGGAAATATTGGTTTTCTTCCGTTGAACGGCAGCTCTGTGAAAATTATGACTTCTTCCAATGTTGGTACCAGCTCATAGTCAGCAAATTTGAACACCACCTAAGACGGATCCCAAAATTCTATCAACAGGCAAGTGAGCATCGTGTTTGCTCGAGTGTTCGTCAATACAGTTAATGCCCCCAGGTGCTTCCGAACCTCATCACCGTGTTCCCGACGAATATTCTTCCACTACTATTTCAACTTATGTGGTGCTCCCATTACCATGCTGATTTCAAAGATGTTTTGGTTGATTTCCATTTTCTGAGGTAGGTAAAAGAAAGATATTTGGGTAAGTGTTTGCTTTGGATCCTTAAGTGTCCTATCACATTTGTTCGTCTTTCCACATAAATTATGTCATTGGGTGCGTGGCCCGTTAGCCTTCCGAATTGTGTGTCGTTACCAAGGACCGATCACCTAAGGTTTATGCAGTATGACTTATTTTACTATAGTAGAGTGTTTCCTACTTTTGAATTAGACTGAAGCCTGCGAGAAGTTATGTCAGTTGACCAGATAAAGCCATTCTCTAAAACTAGAGACTTTTGAAAAGAAGGTTCGGAGGGGTGTAAAATACAAACCTCGCGTGCCATTATGTGTGATAGTATACGACCAAGACTCGATTGGAAGAAATGTGATGACAGTGCGTATAAAGGAGTAACCAGCAAAGGTGTAGCAGCAATAAGCATGGTGATCATATAAGGCAAATAGTTATAAAGAGCAAATAAAGCAGGTAAGCATGTAATTGCAATTTACACTATAATCAAACAAAGTATAAATCTAGAGGCCAAATTAGTCTAAGTCTGCTAAGTTCCAAAACTAATTGCATGGGGTTTCCCGAACAGAGTCACCATATTGTTGCACCCTATTTTGCAATAGTCAAGACAGGATTCAACTTGTGGTTTCTATATTGTTGATGAAAGAGAGTCGCCACCAAATATTTAAAGGTATAATAGGGTACCCATTTAATTACTAAGTTATGTTCATTACTGGTCTTTGAACCGGTCGGATTATGGGTAAGGGTTTTCGTTCTTCTAAGGGGAAGGTGTTAGGCACCTCTTAAAATCTACCTAAGGTAGCTCAATAAGACTTAGACAAATTTTAAGGAATCAGTTATTTATACTATGTTTAATTATTACTAAGGCATGGCTTATTATATGTTAAGGGGAGTATATGTAAGACTTAGAAGGGATGTAGGATTACAAAAGCGTAATTGAAGGTTAAGAGAGTTTTGAAAGTGCTATATATTTTAAAGCTTGTAATTATTAAGTTAAGAAAGTAAGTACTTTGATGAATAGATGCTAGTGTAATTTTGAAAGATGTTTGTAAGAAATGATTCTAAATGTACCTTGGTTTAAATAATTCTGAAGAAGCGAATCTTTGAAAATTCATTTGAGACGGCAGTATTTTATTCCTTTTATGAGAAAATTGATTTCATTCCATGTTAGTAAAATCCAGCGATTATTTTTTGATTTCCTTTTGAAAGTAGGCTGCTGTTTTTGATTAAAGGCCTAACCTTTAAAATCTTTAAGAAAAGGTGAGTATACAAGATGAGCAAATTATGATTGATAGGGGCGGAGATTAATTACTAATTAATTCATCTTAAGTCCTATATTAGTTAGAGTTTGCCTATGTTCACGCGGCATGCAGTACGAAGATAAAGCGCATAATTTTATATGAGTGTTGAATACATGATAATTAAATACGATAAGGCAAAAAAGGCAGTAAGCAAAAAATAATGAAAGCAATAAGCTAAGCAATGGAATAATAAGCAGTAACGAGATAAGTAAGGGATAAGACTGGACTCTGATGATTGTGCCTCAATAAGATAGGTCCAGCAATTGAGGAGCGTAGCTAGAGCTGAGTGGACTCTCCAAAGATGCAGTGAGGCTGGTTTGGGCATGAGTTCCTTAGGAACTCAGTAGGCCCAAATGTATACATGCCTAAAAAGAATAAAAGAAGGTCATTAGAAGCATTCCCACGTTCTCAACATATTCACATATACATGACAGGTATATAAACAAAATAACTGAAACAAAGAATAATCAATACCGTGGGAAACTGTATTAATGTGGTAGTCCTACTTAGCAAATAATTCACATTAAATTAAATGTGTTAGTGAATTAATGGCTAAGGAGGAAGCTCCACTCAAGGTAGAAGCTCCCTTTGGATCCCCCGATACTTCAAAGTTCCCAAGGGACTCAAGGCCTGACAATGCTTATGCCGGGGAGGGCTGCCCAACCTATAGTTGAACTCCACTCCCAAATACCCTTAAACAATCATGTTTTTCTTACGAATTTAAATGCCATTGAGGCCCTTACAATGTAAACTAAATGCCATTGAGGCCCTTACAATGACCCTCATAACATAAGAACATATAATCTATTCTGGATTACCAAACAAAATATATCACATGAATAATAAAGATCTAATTCTGAAACACATACAGGTGAGCATCATGAGCATATTAGAAAGGTCTAAATTTAGGGAAAACTAATATTCCTAGAAAGGCAAAGTTGTACAGCAACAACTCAGCATATACAGAAGTTCTAAAGATATCTAGGACATGATCAACTTTCTCAATAGGTCCACAAATTTACAGACTACAACATGGAATCCCTACGGATTTATATAGAATCCTACTCCTAATGGTATTAACTTCAAACCAATCATCAAGTTAAGATAGCCATCAGCAACGATCTTTATGAGACTTAAGGGATTGGATTTGGTTTAAAGTTATCAAGGGAGCAACGACTAGGGTAGTTCTGGACAAGATATATAATCAGGAGCTCAATAAAAACATGCAGTATTCAGTTAACTTCTTAACACTTCAAATGCAGTAATGACCTCATGTAGACAGGGAAACCTTACACATTTATAGAACTGGATTAAGCATGATATGAGGGGAAAGAGTTACAGATAAAGGGAAGGTATTGCAATGGAACTTGCTTAACTCAAACTTAAGTCGGGTTTAGTACATGAATACAAATATGATCATGCTTCTTTTTACAAGTTATCACTTAACTAGGGCAGAGTAACTAGGTTCTTTTAAGGGGAGAAAATCTTAAAAGATAAAATGCATGTAACTTTTCAAAGATGAATGATGACCCTAAAGATAAGAGATAAGAGATATGATACCAAATGCAGGTAGATTTTTCTCAATGCTAGGAAGACCTTCTCCTAGGTGATTTTCATTCATGAGAAGTATTGCATCATGATGGAAATGTCCGAGTCTTTTGTGCCATAGTTCTGAGTTATTGGCTAACTGGACAACTGCGGCTTGTTCCTCCTCCACCAGATTCAAGGAAAAGCTTTTGCCTCTCATCTTGATCTTGAACAACTCCTTTTTATCAGCATCCTTGATCAGACACGCTTTATCTTCAAACAACAGCTTTAAACCATTTTCAAGTAGGTTGTCCAACACTTAAGAGCTTTCGATTAAGATTGGGAACAAAAAGAACATCAGTTATAAGTTTCAAACTTGTAAGGGTTTCATTTCTGACGATTCCTCTGCCTTTTGCATCGAGTAATTCTCCATTTCCAATCCTGACTTTGCCAATAACAGAGCGATCTAGCTCTCGAAAGAGCTCTTGATCATTGGTCATATGATTTGTGCATCCGCTATCAATTAACCAGCTTTCAGAACTGTTGTTGCTAGCAAAACAAGTTGCTACAAATAACTGTTCTTCTTGATGCTGATATGCAGTGGCCTTGGGTTCCTCATGTTGCTGTTGTGACTTGCATACCCTCTCAACTTGGCCTAGTTGACCACATTTGTTGCACCTGACATCTGGTCTCCACCAACATTTTTGTTGAGGATGATTTGTCTTTTTGCAATGAGGGCAGGGTGGATAAGCTCCTCCCTGCTTGTTATTGTTATTGCTTTGCCTTTGCTTCTTGTTCTTCTTTCTGCCTTTGTTTGAATCATTGTTCTGTGATTTAGCTTGAAAAGCTCCTTTCAGAACTTCCCTTCCTCATTATTCTCCTTTGCTCCAGTGCCTGCAAAGCTTTAGCAAGTTCTGCCAAGGTGATACGTGACAGATCTTTGGAGTTCTCTAAAGAAGAGATCGTGGCTTCATATTTCTCAGGCAGTGTTACAAGAATTTTTTGAACAATTCTTTCATCATTAAATTTCTTACCAAACAATCTCACCTTGTTGGCTAAGTCGAGCAATTGGTCTGAATAATCCTTTATATTTTCTGATTCTTTTATTCTTCATTTCAAATTCTCGAATTAGATTCATCACTTGCATTATCTGCACTATTTCATTTCCTTTGTATTCTTCTTTGAGATACTCCAAAATTGCTGCTGCAGACTGCATTTGCATAATTCTGGTGAGAATTAAAGGTGATACTGCAGAGAAAAGACATGCTTTGGGTTTGGCTTTCCTTGTCTTTTTCTCCTTGTAAATTTTTATCTGATTAATTATTGGATTATTTCCAAGAGGAGTTACTTCATAGTCCTCTTCTACTGCTTCCCAGAGATCCAATGCTTCAAGATGAACTGTCATTCTAATTGCCCAAGCTTGATAATTCTCACCATTGAAGTTTGGATGAGTTAAGAAGCTCGATTCAGAATCCATTTTCTATAAACTATTTAAGATAACAGTGTAAAGAATATATTGTGATGTGCTTTGGGTAAAAGATATTGGTATTTGGTTCACTCTCTACTCATAAGTCCCTCAAGATGGCAGGTTCTGATACCAATATGTTGGAATTTAAAGCAAGATATAAGCAAAGGAATAAAGGAGATATGAATATACTGCTCATAATATTTTATTCAATAATAAAAGCCATATTTATACAAGAATTTGAACTGAAAAGCTCTAAAGAAAAGCAGAAAAATCAGCTGCAGATTATCCCTAACAGTTATATCCTAACAAATAGCAACAGAAAGATAATATTCTGCTAACAGTTACATGCTTATTTATTCTGGTAACACTGTACAATTACCATCACACTTCATCATTAAATTTTCTAGATGGGGCAAATGTGGTTTTCGATGAAAAATGAACTTAATGTGTGTAAACTACAAGGAGCTTCAGGTAGATTAGCGGTTGCAATGTAACAGACAACAAAATATTCACTTCATAGGAACTCAAATCCAAGACCTTAAGAAGTCTCGCTTTACTAACCAGAAGATAGGGATCCCAAGAACGAATTACTCTTTCAGTGGTCGTTATCAGTGACCTCAAGTGTTGGTGGAAAGGCTTCGGTGTTTTTAAAGGCTCAGCAGTGAAATTGAAGATCAGTCGACTTTCCTTCCAATTGGAAGGTTGAATTCGGCCCTTCACTGCAAACTCTGAAAGCTTAGTTACATTGAAGCTTAAACTGTTTTTCTCCCAAACTGAAGGTTTAAAGTAGCTATGATGTCCCCTTCACTGCCAACATAAACTTTTCTTCTCTACTCCTCTGAAAGCAAAAGTGAAGAACTACATTAGAACCTGGCAGTATTTGATGTTACCGTTATATCTTCTCTTTGAAATCATTAACACATTATTTGCTAATAAGATCTATTAAGTAATCTTCAGCTGCCTCTTCCAACCTCCCAGATTCAATGTTCTTCATGAAGCCTTCCGCGATCCATAAACTTATCAATTTAGACACTGGAATTCTCGTGTCCTCCCGAAATACCCCCATATAAAGAAGGCAAGGTCTTAAATAATCGGGTAAGTTATCATAACTTAACTGCATAGTTGAAAGACTATATCCTTGAGACTCACCAACATAAGAAAATAGAGCATCTTTAACCTTATGCCACCAGGATTCTTCTATTTTCTTCTTTTTAATTATCCCAGATGGCAAGACAACCACAAGAGGCAGTCCCTTGCATGTTTATGCAGCTTCTAGACTGACATCTTGTAGTTCAAGTGGGAAATCTTCCTTTTGGAACACTTCTTTCTGCAGCAATTGGCAACTCTCATCTAGTAGGAGGAATGGAAGAGAATAAGGATCAGTACGGTGCTTGACGGCCCCTACTGATTCCGAAAAAAGTGAAAAATAGTTCGAAAAAAAGTGAAAAATTTCTTGTGGCCAAACAGGCTCTAAGGATCAGTATGGTGCTTGACTTGCTTACCTTCTTACTCAAGTCGAGTCGTTACTATTATTCTACTTCCATCTTCATCAGTTAGGAAAGATAATCTTAAGTCATCCCATGCCTTAACATCCCACATATTATCCAAGACAATCAGATATCTCCTGCCCATTAAGCTTTTCTTCAACATGTGAGCAAGTTCATCATCCTTATAATTTACCTTATAATTTACTGTGTTGCATTTACCTTGTTTTGGGAAATGCAACAGCACGCTAGACTATCAAAGTGAAAAACAATCATTTTATTGTCATACACCTTTCTAGCAATAGTCGTTTAACCTTGTCCCCCCAGCCTACAATTGGAATGATATCTAGCTCATTTGTACCTCAAATCAGATATTGAATTATTTTTTCTGCTTCTTTCTCAAAACCCACTGTCTCCTAATCACTCAAACGGCTGCTATATTGAGTTGGCAGATATTTAGATGGCTCTACCACATAGCAAGGCTTCACAGAAAGGTCCTCCGACCATATTTCGGTCATGATGCAATAAGGAATTCGAAAACAAGAAAACAAGGATAAAAGCAAGACGCTCAATGAACTATCAAGACAACAAGTAGGAATTAGTCTACTTACTTTCTTGATGAAGTCACGGAGTACCTATACTATATGAACAACCTCAAGACAACGATGGTCTTGCAAACTGTTTGATCAAACAAAGGAACGAGTTCAATTTGGAATCACGCCAAAAATTGGACAAGTTCAAAGCACACGAGTTTGGAGCAAAGTTGCTGCCGATTTTTGTATTGAATATCAAAGTTAGGTTCCAAAAATAATAAAGTCTTTAGGCTTATATAGAATGAGCCTTGTCCTAAATCAACTAAAAAATAAATAACTAACAAAAAGGCCACATTTGGCTAAATAAAAAGGATGGTCACGCAGGACCCCCAAGTAAGAATCAATGTCTTCCATAGCAAAACAATAATGCAACATAAACACAATTGTGTAACATCAACATCACACGCCTCACTAAGGCCAATCACCAATGCCTAAATTAAGGCTAACCAACGCCTTGTCTTGTCTTATCCAACATTGATGGCATGAACGTAGCTTGATCAGGTTGGCCTGCATCATTCTCCCCTTCTTGAGAAGATTTCGTCCTTGAAATCGAACCATCTTTATCTTTCAAAGCAGCACTACCAGGCAGGCCTATAACATAGGCATTGTTATTGATCTTCTGCAACACTTGGAATGAACCATCTCCTTGCGGCATGTTCACATATTCCTGTAAAACATCATCAACAACACTAGGCAAGGGGTGAACGTTAGTAGAAACTTCATCATTAGAACTCAAGTAAACACCCCTATGAACTAGGCAAATTAATAGTTTAGAACTATCATTACCTCGCAAATACTCACCTGGTTGCATCATAGCACAAATATTACCTGGCAGGGTTAATGTACTGACATGGTCCACAGCTTCGGTTTTAGCTTTCACTATCTCTTCGTCACTCTCCACCTCACAAACAGTACCATTATGTTTAGGTCTTAAGGTGGAACCATCACTAGTTCCTTCCCCGGTATTCTTCTGAGTACTAACGGTTCTTTTAAGCTTCTCCATTCGGGTACTAAGTGCCTTACTTCAGCCCAAAGCTCGGCCTAAAGTAATGTCGATCACGACCTTGTCTCCATCAGTAGCCATGTACTTGCAAAAGAACAAGACTACAGAATGCGTTAAGATTAGTAAAATACCTCACTCACTTTTGAATGACTCTCGGGTTCACTCAATATTTTCGGGTAGGATTTTCGCACTTGCCCTCAAAATGGCTTCCTCTAATTGATCAAGTTCCTCAACGACCTTTCAAGTTCACAAGTTCAACAGTTCTCTTCGGGGTGAGTGAATTTATGTGACTCGATAAACAGATAACTTTTTAAGTGAGCACAAGAAGCCAAGAATTATCTACGAAAGTGAAAATTCTGAGTTTTAGCACGAGATCCTACAAGCTCAAAATTTTGTAATTACTTAAGTAGGAAATTACCTAAGAATTACTAATTAGAAATAATGTAATCAAAGAAGTAAGGAAATTTAGGAAGTAAGAAAATTTTAGAGGCTTTCCTATTCTAGTTTGGAGAAGATCAATTCTCTCTCCTCCCCTCTTATGGAATTTTGGCCCCCCTTTCCTTTTCCAACTTAATTTCACCCCTCTTCTCCTTGTCCAAATAGAATTCAACTCCTTGAAACTTCTCCCTTTTGGATTGGGAGTTATTTCCTTCTTGGACTAGAATTAGGGTTTCCTAATCCTCCTCCTTCTCCCAATTTCGGCCCCCCTTCACATTTTTAGGCCTCTCTTACATGTCCCAACAATAATCTTTCAAGAACAACAAATTAAAGTTCAAGAACTTCAAGAATTCAAGCAATCTTGTTAAGAACATTTCAATATTCAAGATCCCTTTCAAGAACAACGCAAATCTCTCAAGAACTCAAATTTATTTCCAAGAACTTTAAGATTCTCAAGATTCAGGTGGACTACTTTCAAGAACAACAATTTGGCGTCCAAGAACTTCAAGATTAAACGTGTACTTTCAATATCCCAACTAGGGTTTTCAAGTACGGTTTTAAACGATCAAGAACTTCAAGATTTGGTTTCAAGAACATTTTTTTAACAATCCAAACTTCAAGATTTCAACCCTAGATGGTTCAACAACTTCAACAACACAAATTATCGGCTTCTTTTCTTATAGATAAAGAAACACATTCTATCTTGACGTGTTACATAATCTTCTTACTCGTCTCAAGTTTATAGTAAGATTACATGGCTAAATTTGTGAAGCTAATCTACGAACATCTTCAGAGATAAGCATTACACTTATTTGGCGTACACAAGCTAATCCTGAATTTAGAACCGCTTAACCAGACTTGCCCCAAAAGCTTGTGCTCTGGAGAATCTACAAGCAGCACACTACTAACATGCACCATAAACCTATACCATACACATAGGCCACAATTCCTTTATGCTTATTAGTACAGGACACCAGCACGTGCACAAACCACCTAGACACCAAGATTTTTCACAGAGATCTAGCAAGTCCAAAGTCTCAGGTACAAAAAGCTCCAGGCAGAACTTGGGGGCCATCATAATGATGTAAAACTGGTCTAAAAGCATCTTCCTCCAAGGCTTACCGACTTTCCGGACACTGATCCTTACCTGAGCAGGGAACCTTGATTCTCCTTTGCACTTTTTATCCTCCCAGGAATTTGGATAAATGTTAGAACCTCCAAGGCCATCACCAATGCCTAAATCAAGGTTAACCAACGCCTTGTCTTGTCTTATCCAACATTGATGGCGTGAACGTAGCTTGATCAGGTTGGCCTGTATCAGGTCACCTCCACACTAATATACATGATTGATCTCCTCAGTGATTGTAGGAAGTGAGCAAAAGAGATGCCAAAGAGAATTATATTGAGCAAGTATAGAGTCAATGACTTCAGCTTCATATGCCACATTAATATTTCGCCTCTGAAATTTTTTAAGAATTTCACGCTCATGCTGCCAGTAGCGGATGTAGGATTTTCGTTAAGGGGTTCAACAAAGAGAAAAATTAGAAAATTAAAAGAAGTTGTGTGTCACGACCCAATTTCCCTATAGGTCGTGATGGCCCCCAATGTCGCCGCTAGGCAAACCAACGGTGAACTAGCCATATATTTATTTTTTTTAATAATGCCAAAGTAGTTGATTTTTATTTATGAAGTAAATGAGAAGTGAAAAATTTAATAAAGTAAAGCGTAAACTAATAAAAGAGCAAATATGATGAAATAAATACTCAAAAAACATAAAGTGTCTATTAGCATGTTCCAAAGACCTGATGTCACAAGTGTATGAGCAACTAGTAGAATATACAAAACACCTATGCTGCTGTCTGAAATAAGATAGACAGAAAGTAAATATAAAAGAGAGACTGCTAGTGCTACAGAACGGACTCAGAGAGCAGCTCACCACTATGCCTCAAGATAACGAGGGTGCGCGCCTGAATGAACACCAAATGCACCTACCTCAGATCATGCACGATAGTGCAAAAGTGTAGCGTGAATACATAAATAACATGTACTCAGTAAGTATCCAGTATAACCTCGAAGAAGTAGTGGCGAGGGGTCGACATTGACACTTAGTACGGGCCAATAATAAAACACAGAAATTCTAAATAGGCGTGGAGTACAAGAATAATAATAACAACACAATAACCAACAATGAATAAATGGTTATTTAACTAATGGTAAATTTAAGAGTCCCTATTTGACACATGCTAACTCCAACAATTTCAGGCCATTAAATAAATTATAACCTCTCAAGCCGTAAAATAATATCAAGTGAAAATGGCCTCCGAGTTTTATCACATACGATTTATGCCGAGGTCGTATGGCCCGATCCACAGTACTGTGTGTACTGCCAAGGGTCAAACAACACGAACCATAGATGCATCTATTATACTGTCGAGGCGAACGACCAGCTCTCATGAGAGTAGAGAAGTTTACCTCGCTCGCGGAAGTACTTGCGACGCGAGAGGACATGGGTTTCTTAGTGTTATTATGTATTTCCTCAATTCTTCCCAAAATTAAGAAATCTAAATTGAAATGTTGAAACTTTAAAATCCCTAGTCTCAGCTCTATTCAAGGCAATTAATATGCACAATGAACACAATAGTACCATTAAAGCATGATGTGGATCTAAGACTACCCGGACATATCATGGAATATAGCTACGCATGTACTCTTGTCACCTAGTGCGTACGTAGCTCCGCACACAAGTAATACACAACAAGATACACCTAAGGGGATGAGTTCCCTCTTACAAGGTTAGGCAAGAGACTTACCTCGTTCTCAAGCTCACTTCCGGTCCACAAATCCGCTATAAAGCCTTAACTTGGTGCCAAACAACCCGAAACTAGCCAAATATTATATAAATTAATCAATATACACTCACAAGTTCATAAGTTAGCTATTAGAGAAATTAATCAACCCAAATTTGAAGATTCCTAAAATTTACCCCCGGCCTACGTGCCTGGATTCTAGAAATTTTCGAAGATAAAAATTACCCGTAGCCTCACAAACTCTAATCTATAATTTTTACATAATTCCGTAACCAATTTCGTGGTCAAATCTCATTTTTACTAAAATCTTAGGTTTTTCTCAAAATCCTATTAATTTCACCATTTTTCCATGTTAAATCTACCTATGATTTGCGTATTTAGCTAAAGAATTTATAGAGATCACTTATGTATTGATGTTGAAAAATCTCTCCACAAAATGCTCTCAAAATCGCCTCAGACCAAGTAGGAAATTAGTAAATAAAGCTAAGTCCCATAATAAAAGCTCTTGCACTTGTCGCAGATGTCGCATTTGCAACATCTTGCTCACAAATGCGAGGGTCGCAATTGCGACAAAACCATCGCAAATGTGAAGGATGGCCATATTTGACATGGTCGCAAATGCGATCAAAAACTTCGCAAATGCGAAGAGGTGCTAATCGCAAAGGCGAAGGAAAAGCTTGCAAATGTGAAGCCCACCTTGCAAATGCGAACAAAACCTCGCATTTCCGATACTTGAGGCACCAGAAAATAACCAGAAAAACTGAAGTCCTCCCACCCCTCCGAACGCGTCCGAAACTCACTCGAGCCCTCGGGCTCCACACCAAACATCCACACAACTCTAAAAATACCGTACGAATTTGCTCGCTCGATTGAATCACCAAAATAACACCTAGAATCACAGATCGGACGCCGAAATCCATGAATTAAATCATGAAACTCAAGAACTTCAAGAAATATTTTCGCGCGTCCAGTTCCTAACAAATCAACTCGGAATGATGCCAAATTTTGCACACAAGTCATAAATCACCATACGGAACTATGCTCAAGCCTAGAATCCCTAACGGACCTCGATAACACCAAAAATCTACTCCAAACCAAACTTAAAGAATTTGGAAAAAACCTTTGATGCGCCAACTTTCAATATTAAGCGTCAAAACGCTCTTGGGTCATCCGAAACCCGATCCGAACATACACCCAAGTCCAAAATCATCATACGAACCTATTGGGACCATCAAATTTCGGTTCTGAGGTCGTTTGCTCAAAACGTTAACTCAAGTCAAACTTAGCCATTTTAAGCCAATATTAAGAAACTAAGTATTCCAATTTCAAATCGAACTCGTGGGTATCTGCTCCGAATGTCCTCCTCGGTCTCCCAAGTAGCCTCCTCGACTAGTTGACCCCTTCACTGAACCTTTACCACAGAAATCTTCTTGGACCTCAATTGGCGAACCTGCCTATCAATAATGGCAACTGGCTCCTCCTCATAACCCAGGCTCTCATCTAGATGAACCGTGATGTCGTCTAGCAGATGCGACATGTCAGAATGATACTTTCGGAGCATAGACACGTGAAAAACTGGATGAGCTCCCGATAGATTGGGAGGTAAAACAAGCTCATAAAAAACCTCCCCAACTCGTCTAAACACCTCAAATGGGCCTATAAACCTTGGGCTCAACTTGCCTTCTTTCCGAACCTCATGATTCCCTTCATCGGCAAAACTTTCAAGACAACCTTCTCACCCACCATAAGTGATAAAATCACGCACCTTCTGATCCGTATAACTCTTCTGTCTGGACTATGCTGTGCGAAGTCGCTCCTGAATCAATTTTACTTTCTCTAAGGCAACCTTCAATAAATTAGTACCATATAACCTAGCCTCGTCGGGCTCAAACCAACTGATGGGCGAACGACATCGCCGACCATAAAAAGCCTCAAATGGAGCCATCTCGATGCTGGACTGATAACTGTTGTTATAAGAAAACTCGGCCAAAGGCAAGAATCGATCCCACTACCATCCGAAGTTGATGACACATGCACTGAGCATATCCTCCAAGATCTGAACCGTCCGCTCTGACTGCCCGTCGATCTCCGGATGAAAGGCTATGCTGAGCTCTACCCAAGTCCCCAACTCACTCTGTACTGCCCTCCATGCAACCGAACAATCTCTTGATATGATGGAAACATGCACACCATGCAACTGAACAATCTCTTGAATGTAAATCTGGGCCAATCTCTTTGAAGAATATGTAGTCACAACTGGAATGAAGTGTGCCGACTTGGTCAACCTATCGACAATGACCCAAACCACATCAAACTTCCTCAAAGTTTGCGACAGCCCAACTACGAAGTCCACAATTATGCACTCCCATTTCCACTCAGGTATAACCATCTGCTGAAGTAGTCCACCTGGCCTCTAATGCTCATACTTAACCTCCTTGCAATTTAGGCACTTTGCTACATACTCAACTAACCTTCTTCATCTGCCGCCACAAATAATGCTGTCTCGGGTTGCGATACATCTTCGTAGCCGTTGGATGAATAGAATACCGAGAATTGTGTGCCTCTTATAGAATCTTCTCCCTCAAGCCATCAACATTAGGAACACATATGCAACCTTGGAGCCGCAGAACACCATCCTCACTGATAACAACCTCCTTGGAACCACCCTATAGTACCGTCTCTCTTAGAACAAACAAGGGTGGATCGTCGAACAGACGAGCCTTAATCTGCTCGAATAATGAAGACCGAGCGACGATGCATGTAATAACTCGGCTGGGCTCTGAAATATCCAACCTCACAAATCTGTTGGGCAAGGACTAAATGTCCAAAGCTAATGGCCTCTCATTTTCTTAAATGAATGCAAAACTACCCATACTCTTAGCCTTTTTGCTCAAGGAACAACCACATTCGCTTTGCCCGGATGATAAAGGATGGTAATATCATAATCTTTTAGTAACTCAAGCCACAAGCGCTACCTCAAGTTGAGGTCTCTCTACTTGAACAAATGCTGCAAGCTGCGATGATTGGTGTAAACCTCACAGGACACCCCATAAAGATATTACCTCTAGATCTTGAGAACATGAACTATCGTGACCAACTCCAAATTGTGTACGGGGTATTCTTCTCGTGGGGCTTCAGCTGACGTGAAGCATATGCAATAACTCGCCCCTCCTGCATCAATATGCAACCCAGGACAATGCGTGAAGTGTCTCAATACACAGTGTACATCCCCATACCGGAAGGCAACACTAATATCGGTGCTGAAGTCAATACAGTCTTGAGCTTCTAGAAGCTCACCTCGCAATCATTGGACCATCGGAACGGAGCACCCTTCTGGGTCAATCTAGTCAAAGGTGCTGCAACAGATGAGAAGCCCTCCACAAACCGGCAATAATAACCTGTTAACCACCCCAGGAAGCTCCTGATCTTGGTTGCTGTGGTATGACGAAGCCAACTCTAAACTGCCTCGATCTTCCTGGGATCTACCTTAATACCCTCGCCTGATACAATATGCCCCAAGAATGCCACAGAATCTGAATAGAACTCATACTTGGAGAACTTATCATATAGCTTCTGTTCCCGTAAGGTTTGAAGCACCATCCTCAAATACTGCTCGTGAACCTCCATGCTACGCGAGTAGATCAATATGGCATCAATGAAGACAATGACAAACGAGTCAATATATGGCCTAACACCTGGTTCATCAAATCCATAAACACCGCCAGGGCGTTAGTCAAGCCGAAGGACATCACTAGAAACTCATAGTGGCCAAATCTAGTCTGGAAAGTCGTCTTCAGAACATCCGAATCACGATCTTCAACTGATGATACCCTGATCTCGAGTCGATCTTAGAGAACACCCTAGCACCCTGCAACTGGTCAAACAAGTCATCAATACGCGACAATGGGTACTTGTTCTTAATGGTAACTTTGTTCAACTGGCAAGAATCAATGCACATCCGCATAGTCCCATCTTTCTTCTTCACGGACAACACTGGTGCACCCTAAGGCGACACACTCGGTTTGACGAATCCCTTTGCTAGCAACTCCTCAAGCTTTTCTTTCAATTCCTTCAACTCTTTCAAAGCCATGTGGTACGGTGGAATAAAGATAAGTTGGGTACCTGGAGCCAAATCAATATATAAATTGATATCACAATTTGGTGGCATGCTTGGAAGATCAGAAGGAAACACATCAGAGAACTCCCTAACCACTAGCACTGAATCAGTCACCGGAGTATCTGCAGCTATATCCCAAACATAAGCTAGATAAGCCAAACAACCCTTCTCGACCATGTGTCGAGCCTTCAGGAAAGAGATAACCCGATTAGATGCACTAACAAATGAACCTTTCCACTCCAATCTAGGCAACTCGGGCATCCCCAAGGTAACAGTCTTGGCATGGAAATCAAGGAAATTTGAATAGAGACAGCCAGTCCATGCTCGGGATGACCTCAAAGTTGGTCATATCGAGCAACAAAAGATCCGCTCTAGTCTCATAAGCGCGGAAAGTCACGATACATGACCGGTAAATTTGATCCATAACAACAGAATCGCCCACTAGCGTGGACACATATACAGGAGTATCCAAGGACTCATGAGGAACACCAGAAAATGAGAAAACAGAGATGAAACATATGAATATGTAGACCCTAGGTCAAATAGTACTGAAGAATCCCTATCGCAGAGAAAAATAATACATGTGATCATGGCATCTGAAGCCACTACATCTGGTTTGCCTAGAAAAGCATAGAACCTAGCTGGAGCGCCATCTGACTGGACTGCACCTCTAGGGCGGTCCCTATCCACCTACGCTCTGCTTTAAGAAAGCCGGACGGCTGGTGCGACAGCTGGGGCGGTAATCATAGGATGATGAACTTGATGTATTGCCTTGCCCCGAAGTCTGGGACAGAAATTCTTCATGTAGCCAAGATCCTCGCACTTGAAACAACCCCTCGAAACAGTGGGCTGTTGACCTAAAGTCTGACCCTGATGTCCTGAATACCCACTAGAGGAACCCTGAAAAGCTGAGGGTGGTAGGAGCTCTCTAGAATAACACTAAAATAGGGTCGCACTGGAGCACCCTAAGAAGGCGGCACTGCTGGATATGTGGGCTTGCTAGACTGGCCCCTCACAAACTGACCTCTACCCCCAGGCGGAGCACCATTGAACCCTCCAGAATATCGAAACTGCTTGTCCCTTAGTGTCTACTTTTAGCTCAGCTAACGAACTCCCTCGATGCTCCGAGCTATCTCTACAACCAGCTCGTAAGAAATCCCCATCTCAACCTCTCGGGCCATAGTGGCCTGGATACCATAGTGCAAACCCGTAACAAACCCCTGCACTCCCTCTGCATCGGTGGGGAGTATCATAAGTGCATGGCAAGACAACTCAGAGAATCTCACCTCATATTCGGTCACCGACATCTAACCCTATTGGAGCTGCTCGAACTAAAATGGAAACTCTTTCCTCTTAGAGGGTGGAATATATCTATCCAGAAAGAGATGTGTGAAATGGTCCCAAGTCAAGGGAGGAGAACCTACTGGCCTGCCGAGAAGATAGGACTGCCACCATCTATGGGCCCAGCTCTGCAGCTTAAAGGTGGTAAAGTCCACCCCGTGGGACTCCAATATCCTCATGTTGTGCAGTTTGTCCCTGCAACAATCAATAAAGTTCTAGGGGTCCTCATGTCGCTCACCTCCAAAGACAGGAGGATGTAGCCTGGTTTATCTATCCAGCCAGTTATCTAGGCTCAGGTATAGCTGTAGTAACTGGCTGAGCTTCGCCCACGGGTTGTGCGCCGGGGGTCTGATATACGGTAGCGCATGCCCTGGAGCTTGAGATGTGGCTGGGTCTGCTGGAAATAAATCAGCCAGTGTCATAGAATCCATGAACTGCAGCTTACGACCCATGACCTCCTGGAATCCTGGTGCAGACATGAAATCCACTGGGGCTGGCTCCGCTGCAGGCACCTCGCCCTGCTCCTCAACAATAGGATTCCCCACTGGATCCATTGGTGGAACAACTGGAGCAACTCCAGGACGTCCTCATCCTCTACCACGAGATGGAATCCTGCCTCGGCCTCTAGCAACAGGGGGAGCAGCTCCTTCACGGTCGGGTACATTTGCCGCGTGCGTTCTTACCATCTATGAGAGAATAAGAGAAAGAAACTTAGCATAACATCAAGTGCATGATAGTAGATGAAGAAAGAGTAGTTTCCTAACACCCTATAGCCTCTCGAAGATAAGTGCGAACGTCCCCGCACTGATCCACAAGACTCTATGAGGAATGCTCGTGACTTGTAAAACCTACATGAACCTAGTACTCTGATACCATATTGTCACGACCCAATTTCTCCTATATTTAGCGATAGTTCCCAACGTCGTCGCTAGGCAAGCCAACGGTGAACTAGCTATGTATTTATTCTTTTTAATAATGTCAAAGTAGTTGATTTTTATTTATGAAGTAAATGAGAAGTGGAAAAATTAATAAATTAAAGCGTAAACTAATAAAAGAGCAAATATGATGAAACAAATACTCAAAAATCACAAAGTGTCTACTAGCATGTTCCAAAGACCTGGTGTCACAAGTGTATGAGCAACTAGTAGAATATACAGAACACCTATGCTACTGTCTAAAATAGGATAGACAGAAAGTAAATACAAAAGAGAGACTGCGGGTGCTACAGAACGGACTCAGAGAGCAGCCTACCACTATGCCTCAGGATAACGGGGGTGTGCGCCCGAATGGACACCAGATGCACCTGCCTCTGATCCTGCAAGATTAGTGTAGAAGTGTAGCGTGAGTACATAACAATATGTACCCAGTAAATATCCAGTCTAACCTCGAGAAATAGTAACAAGGGGTCGACATCGACACTTACTATGGGCCAATAGTAAAATACAGAAATTCTAAATAGGCATGGAGTACAAGTATAATAATAAGAACACAATAACCAGCAATAAATAAATGTTTCTTTAACTAATAGTAAATTTAAAAGTCTCCTTTTGACACATGCTAACTCTAACAATTTCTGGCCATTAAATAAATTGTAACCTCTTAGGCCGTAAAATAATATCAAGTAAAATCAGTCTTCGTGTTTTATCATGATCCATTTATGCTGAGGTCGTATGGCCCGATCCACAATACTGTGTGCACTGTCGAGGGTCGAACGACATGAACCATAGATGCATCTATTATACTGTCGAGGCGAACAACCTGCTCCCATGAGAGTAGAGAAGTTTACCTCTTTTGCGGAAGTATTTGCAACGCAAGAGGACATGGATTTCTCAGAGTTATTTTGTATTTCCTCAATTCTTCCCAAAATTAAGAAATCAAAATTGAAAATTTGAAACTTTAAAATCCCGAGTCCCAGCTTTATTCAAGACAATTAATATGCACAATGAACACAATAGTACTATTAAAGCATGATGTGGATCTAAGACTACCCGGACATATCATGGAACATAGCTACGCACGGAGTCTCGTCACCTAGTGTGTACGTAGCTCCCCACACAAGTAATACACAACAAGATACACCTAAGGGGATGAGTTCCTTCTTACAAGGTTAGGCAAGAGACTTACCTCGTTCTTAAGCTCACTTCCGGTCCACAAATCCACTCTAAAGTCTCAACTTGGTTCCAAACAACCTGAAACTAGCCAAATATTATATAAATTAATCAATATACACTCACAAGTTCATAATTTAGCTATTAGAGAAATTACCCAACCCAAATTGGAACATTCCTTAAATTCACACCAGGCTCACGTGCCCGGATTCTGGAAATTTTCGAAGATAAATATTACCCATAGCGTCACGAACTCAAATATATGATTTTTACTTAATTCCATAACCAATTTCGTGGTCAAATCTCATTTTTATCAAAACCCTAGGTTTTTTGTTTAATCTACCTATGATTCGCGTATTTACCTAAAGAATTGACAGGGATCACTTACCTCTTGATGTCGATAAAATCCCTCCACAAAATGCTCTCAAAATCGCCTAAGACCAAGTGGGAAATGAGGAAAGTAAAGCTAAGTCCTGTAATAAAAGCTCTTGTACTAGTCGCAGACGTCGCACTTGCGACATCTTGTTCACAAATGCTAGGGTCACAATTGCGGAAAAACCATCGCAAATGTGAAGGCTGGCCATCTCAGACATGGTCGCAAATGCGACCAAACACTTCGCAAATATGAAGAGGTGTTAATCGCAAAGAAGAAGGAAAAGCTCGCAAATGCGAGTCCAACCTCACCCAGGCTTCATTGCATTTGCGAGGGCAATTGTGAAGCCCACCTCGCAAATGCAAGGTTCATAAATGCGAACGAAACCTCGCATTTGCGATACCTAAGGCACCAACAAAAAAAATAGAATAACTGCAGTCCTTCCACCTCTCCGAACGCGTCTGAAACTCCCTCGAGCCCTCGGGGCCCCACACCAAACGTTCATACAAGTCTAAAAATACCGTATGAACTCGCACGCGTGGTCAAGACACCAAAATAACAGCTAGAATCATGAATCATACACCAAAATCAATGAATTAAATCATGAAACTCATGAACTTCTAAAAACACTTCCGCGTGTCTGATTCCTATCAAATCAACTCGGAATGACGCCAAATTTTGTATACAAGTCATAAATCAATATACAAAACTATAGATAGTCTAGGAATCCCAAACGGACCTAGATAACACCAAAAATCTACTCCAAACCTGTCACGACCCAAAATCCTAACCAGTCGTGATGGCTCCTATACGAATACTAGGCTAGCTGACACTCTTAACAGGCCATAATTTCCTTTAAGTTTGAAAACATAATTGAATTCCATAGAAAATCTCACCATTTCTAACATAAAATACATTCCCAAAATTCGGTGTCACTGAGTACATGATCATCTACATGATAAAAAAGTTTGACTGACAAAAACACTCTCTAAAAATATAGAATAGTACAATAACTGAAAGGAAAGAGATGTCAAGGTCAGCGGACGCTAAGCAGCTACCTTGATATCCTCCAACAGATAAGTCCTCATATTTAGCCACCGCCGTATCTGGATGTACCTGGATCTGCACACGAGGTGCAGGGTGTAGTATGAGTACAACCAACTCAATAAGTAGCAAGATTAACCTATGGGCTGAAAGTAGTGACGAGCTCAATAGGTACGGTCCATTATATAAATATTAGTATAGAAATATAGGCATGCTTTCAAGTTCAACAGTCTTTGTCCAAGTAAAATAGATAATGTTTGCATGATATGAGGAAATGACATCTCTATATCTACATGCCAAAATATATCTTGTATGTGATGTACCATAATGGAAACCTCGTGTAGTCACACTCTCAGAATACTCAATCACTCAGTACTGTACTCCATTCCATATATATATATATATATAGATATATATGAGTGAGAACCCAGTCCATAGATTTACTTATAAGATCATTAAAGAAGAAATGGGAAGGAGTACTGCCATTATGCGCTATTATTTTAATCCGAAAGTCAATCATTCCCAGCATTGATATGAAGGTATGGGGGAGATCATATATATATATATATATATATATATATATATAGACTGACAGTCAGTCATTCAGTATTGTACAAGGCTAGTCTAGCCCAAGGAACTCCATCCCAATATAAGTAAATACGAAAACTCCATGCCTAGGGAACTCCATTCCAAATATAAATAGATAAGGCAACTCCATGCCTAAGGAACTCCATCCCTAATATAAATAAATAAGGCAACTCCGTGCCTAGGGAACTCCATCCGTAATATAAATCATCGACACTCACTATGGGGGTGTAGACTTCGGAGGAGCTTCTTAAGCCCAAGCGTGATATGAAGCCTATATGGCCTGCTGCAGGCGGGCAGTACCGATCCCATAAATATCCTCACAATGGATGAAGATGACTAAGTATGAAATATACATTTTAAAACAATTAAATTCAATAGCAACACGACCCTATGGGTCCCAAAATATTGGCACATAGCCTAAACATGATCTTTAATACGAGTCTCAGCTCAATTTCTCTAACACGTGGAGAATATGCGGATAATAACATGATTCTTTAATTTTACAACTCCACAGAATTTATTCAAGTCGCAATTTCTATGGTTCACGCCCACACGCTCGTCACCTAGCATGTGCTTCACCTCCAAACAATTGACATAACACCAAATGCAGGAATTCATACACTCAAAACAAAGTTTAGAAGTGTTACTTACCTCAAGAAGTGTAACTCTTTACTCCGCTATGCCTTTGCCTAGCGAATTGGCCTCCAAATGCCTCGAATCTAGTCACAATTAATTCAATTTAGTCAATACAAATTATTGGAATTAATTCCATAGTAAAATACTAATTTTCCAACAAAATTCGAAATTTTACTCTAAAATCGCCCGTGGGCCCACATCTCGGAATCCGACGAAACTTACAAAATCCGACAACCCATTCGGTTGCGAGTCCAACCATACTAGTTTAAAATCTGACTCCGAATCAACATTCAAATCCCAAAAATTTGTTTGATAAAATTTCTACAATTTTCCACAAATTTCCATCTCAAAATGCTAATTAAATGATGAAAATAATGATATATTCATGTATATTAACCAAATCCGACTTAGAATCACTTACCCCGATGAATTTCTTGAAAATCACATGAAAAATCGCCACAAACCGAGTTCCCAATGTCCAAATATGAAATATGAGATGAAACCCTCGTTCATATAGTACAAAATCTGATCCCCCATTGTGTTGACCGCAGCATTCTTGTGCGTCCGCACATTTCGGTTCCGCGTCCGCAATCGAAATTGTGCGGCCGCACTTCAGCCGCCTCTACACTACCAGGATTCAATAAATTGATCATAACGTTCTCTACAAATGTCCAAATAATGATTGGTTTACCTTTCTGAAAACTAGACTCAAAGGGTTACAACTTTCGTTTTTGGATCTCCAAATTCCTTGAAAATTAAAAGATATAAGCTTTTGAAATCTGACCATCAAATCTGCAGAATCTTCTTTTTGTGGCCGCGGGAGGATTTCGACGGTCTGCACTTTTCCTCTGCGGTCCGCACCTGAGGCTTTGCCTCAGCACTCCAAAATGTGCCACCCGCACTTCAAAAGTTCCAGAACAACATCAAAGTGTCGAAGTGCCCATACTAACTCAAGACTCACCCCGAAACACACCTGAGCCACCTGGGACCCCGTCCAAATATACCAACAAGTCCTATAACACGATACGGACTTAGTTGAAACCTCAAATCACATCAAACAATGCTATAACCACGAATCATACCACAATTCAATCTTAATGAAACTAAGAATTTTCAACTTCTACATTTAATGCCGAAACCTATCAAATCAAGTCCGATAGACCACAAATTTTGCACACAAGTCATAAATGAATTAGCGGATCTATTCCAATTTCTAGAATCGAATTCCGACTCCGATATCAAAAAATCAACTCCCCAGTCAAACTTCCAAACTTAAATTTCTATTTTAGCCATTTCAAGCCTAATTTAGCTACGAACTTCTAAATAATTTTTCGGACACGCTCCTAAGTCCAAAATCACCATATAGAGCTATTGGAATCATCAAAATTCTATACTGAGGTCGTTTACAAGTGAACATCTGGTCAACCTTTTCAACTTAAGTATTCATCTTGGAGACTAGGTGTCTCAATTCATTTCAAAACCTCACCGGACTCAAACCAATTACCCCGACAAGTCATATAACAACTGTAAAGTACAAATTTAACAGTAAATGGGGGAACAATGCTGTAATACTCAAAATGGCCGGCCTGGTCGTTACAAAACCAAACTTAAATCCCACTCTGAATCGACATTCAAATCCCAAATTTTTTTTTTAATGAAATTTCCACAATTTTCCCCGAATTTCCATCTCAAAATACTAATTAAATGACTAAAACAATGATATATTCATGTATATTAACCAAATCCGAGTTAGAATCACTTACCCCGATGAATTTCTTGAAAAGCACACAAAAAATCGCCACAAACTGAGCTCCCAATGTCCAAATATGCGATGCCAAGGAATTAAATGCTGAAGGAGGATCTGCAGATTCAGACCGAAGTGTTACGAAGAACCTTAATAAGTTCGAGGCTGACAGTGCTCGAATTGAGAGAACGTCAGGTGATCGAGGTCAGCTTGAAGACAAATTGAGATTAGCCTTGATTGATGTTAATGCAATTAATCGAGGTCCAGTTGATGATGTATCGAGGTCAACAAATATTGATGTTGACTCAGGTAAAAATGGGGAGTTGGTGGAAATTGTAGACGGAGTTCCAATATGTGAAAACATCGATGTTCATGACCAAAACATCGATGTCCAAAGTAAACTGGTTACTGCTGCAATAGTGAATCCTAAGGGGATAGTCATACATGATCATCAGTCTATAGAGGTGCTAAAGGAGAGTGATCCAACAATGATGATAAGTCCTAATCGAAGTACGGAGCATAATATCCAACTACAGATTAATGTGCCACTGAAGAGTCCTTTGCAAACTTTGCATGATTTAGTTACGCACAACGTGGAACCGATTGGAAATATCATCATCGAGAACCAGCTGATCGAGGACGAAGGTGATGATGAATCTACTGCTGCAAATTTTAAACAGGTAGTTCGAGAAGCAGATATATCACCGTTATCAAGCCCAAAGATAATGAAGAAGAACAAGAAGTCACAGAAGCCACAGATCAAAGAACAAGTTCAACCTACAAGAATATTGCCTCGGAGGGCACCCTCACAAAGTAAATGATGATGAAGACACTTATATGGAACATTAGGTCTGTTAATACGGAGCAGGCTTTTCCAAGAGTCATCAACATGCATAGAGAACATAATTTCTGTGTTATTGCACTGATGGAACCATTTCAAAAAGCTGGACACATACAAAGATATAGAAGAAGACTACACATGGAGACTGCATATTCGAACATAAATGGAAAGATTTGGTTGTTTTTTGATGCAGTAGTAGAATGGGAATTAGTGATGGAAACTGAGCAGCAGGTAACAGTTAAGGTGCTACATCATGAACTAGGTCAGCAAATTATGATGACCTTTGTTTATGCTAAATGTGATGCACTTGAACGACTGGAATTATGGGACAATTTATATTATATGGCGAATGATTTGGAGCTTCCTTGGCTGGTAGGAGGGGACTTCAATGTATTGCTTCATGAGGATGAAAAGATAGGTGGATTGCCAGTGCACCCTCCGGAATATGAAGACTTTGCATTTTGTGTGAATTCTTGTGGTTTGTTCGATCAAGGGTACAAGGGCAGCCCGTTCACGTGGTGGAATGGGAGGTCGAATGCTGAGTGCATATTCAAAAGATTGGATAGAATTTTTGTGAACTTGCCATTTCAAAGTTTGTTCCCTACAATTGATGTAGAACATTTAATTAGAACTGGATCAGATCATGGCCCGTTGCTCATGACGTGTGGGGAGCAGGTTTCAAACTTTGCGAAACCATTCAAATTTTTGAATTTCTGGACAAAACATGAGACATTCATGGAGGTGGTGAGACAGAATTGGAATGCTGATTTTGTAGAGGATCCGTATATTATTTTCAAGGATAAACTCAAGAAGGTGAAAGCAGCTTTGTCTAAATGGAGCAGACAGACATTTGGAGATATCTTCAAACAGTTAGCTATTCTCGAAGATATTGTCAAAGTAAAAGAGATGCTGTTCGAGAAGGAGCCAACGATACAAAATCGAATTGTACTTCAAAAGGCACAGGCAGAACTGAAAAAGTATCTCAGTATAGAGGAGCAATATTGGCATCAAAAAGCTGGAATGACTTGGTTCGAGGAAGGGGATAGGAATACTAAATTCTTCCACAATCATGTCAATGGGAAGAGACAAAAATTACAGTTGAAAAAAATACAAAATGGAGATGGATCGTGGTTGGAAGGCCAGGAGCAACTGGCCCAGGCAACAGTCAAATTTTATCAGGGCCAATTCACAAGTGAAGAAGACACGGCAGATTTCTCGATGCTGGACAGTGTGCCATCGATGGTAACTATGGAGAAGAATTGAGAGCTGTGCAGATACCCAACATTGGAGGAGGTCAAGGCAGCAGTATTCGAATTAAGTGGGGAAAGTGCAAGTGGTCCGGATGGATTTTCGGGATTATCCTATCAGGTATGTTGGGATGTGATTGGATTTGATATTCACAGTATGGTGTTACATTTTTATGGTGGTGCACCATTGCCTAAATCCATCACACATACTAATCTAGTATTGCTGCCTAAGAAGTTAAATGCTCAGACATTTTCAGACTTACGACCCATAAGTTTGAGTAATTTTATCAACAAAGTTATGTCGAGAGTCATTCACGATAGATTGGAGAAGTTCTTACCTAGCTACATATCTAAGAACCAATCTGGATTTGTAAAGGGGAGAAGTATTTTTGAAAACATTCTGCTTACATAAGAGATTGTTACGGACATAAGGATGAGAGGAAAGCCAGCTAACGTGGTGATCAAACTTGACATGGCTAAGGCGTATGACAGGGTCTCGTGGAAATATTTGATGCATGTTTTACGAAGGATGGGTTTTTCCGAGCACTTTATTTCCATGGTTTGGAATCTATTGGCTAATAATTGGTATTCAGTGCTTGTGAATGGACAATCGTCAGGTTTCTTCAAATCAACAAGAGGAGTGAAACAAGGAGACCCTTTATCTCCTGCTTTATTCATTCTTTCGGCAGAAGTATTGTCCAGATCATTGAATAAGCTCTTTGAAGACAGGTCATTCGTGGTATTTGGTATGCCAAAATGGTCCGATCCTTTGAATCATTTGGCATATGCGGATGATACAATTATTTTTGCTTCTGCGCATCCTCAATCATTGAGTAAAATAATGGAAGTCTTGGGAAGATATGAGAAAGTGTCGGGCCAGTTGATTAACAAGTCGAAGAGTTCATTTTATATGCACGCAAATGTATCTCATGTGTTGCTCCAGGCAGTTGGAGATATCACGGGCTTCAACAGAGGTAAGTTTCCTTTTACTTATCTTGGATGTCCTATCTTCTATACCAGAAGAAGGAAGGAATACTATGATGATCTCCTCAAAAAGGTTAAAAATAAGTTACATGCTTGGAAAGGAAAACTATTATCGGTTGGGGGAAAAGCTATATTGATTACTAGTGTGCTTCAAAGTATGCCGGTACACAT
>MCJB01023123.1:37692-48832 GCA_002018475.1 Nicotiana obtusifolia | reverse complement strand
GGTACGATTTCGAAAAGGGTCTCATGTTTGGAAGCAGATGCTGATTGCTCGAGATAATATAGAGCATGAGATTTTGTGGGAGATGAAGTCTGGATCAACTAATATATGGCATGAAAATTGGACAGGATTAGGTGCTTTGTATCATGTTGTACCCGATAATTTCTATATAGATGAAACTTATCAAGACGTAGCTGAATTGCGACAAAGTGGAGCATGGAATACTCAACTGCTGGGGCAGATACTACCTGCAGACATAGCTGATCATGCACAAGAAAATGTACATTATGATGATAGGGATACTGACTGGGATATGCCTCACTGGATGCCGACTTCATCAGGGCAATTTTCAGTGAGCAGTGCTTGGCAACTTATGAGGCATCGATCAGACACTAATAAGGAATTCAGTATCATGTGGCCTAAGGGACTACCATTCAAGATTTCCTTTTTCTTATGGAGGCTATGGAGGCATAAGGTAGCAATTGATGATTTGTGGAGGAAGCAGGGGTATATAATGTGGAAAACATTTATGGGAGCTGCAGGAATCATCGAGCCAATAGTACAATTGAGACAAGTGATCAGATTATGGTGGAATGCAAAGTTCTGCCCGAAATTGCAACCTTTATTTCAGGCAGCTCCGGCCATAATAACATGGGAGCTATGGAAGAAAAGAAATTAAGGCAAGTATGGAGGAAATGTTTCAACTAATAGAGTCATACATGAAGTGAACAAGACCTTGTATTATTTAGCAAAGAGCAGATATCCATGGCTGCCCAATATACCTCTGTTATGGCCGGAAATGATTCAATATTTTGAGGCTTATAAGCCGATCTTGGTTACGAAGAGAATGGTGTGGCAGTATCCAAGTCGAGGGTGGTACAAATGTAACACGGATGGGGCATCGAAGGGGAATCCTGGACCTAGTTCGAGTGCCTTTTGCGTAAGGAATGACAATGGAGACTTAGTGTTTGCAAAAGCAGTGGATATTGGAGTGACTACCAATATTGTTTCGGAGGCAAAAGCAATTTTGCAAGGATTACAATATTGTGTAGAACATGAGCTGCATCCTCTTGTGTTAGAGACTGATTCTTTGGTGTTGAAGAAGGTTATAGAGGGAGAATGAGATATTCCTTGGGCTATCAGTACAGAAGTTAAGAAGATTAAGGAGATGAAGGATCACTTTAATGTGATATTGCAACATGTATTCAGAGAAGGAAACGCACTGGTATATTTTTTAGCTAAAATGATTTTTTTCTTTTGCAGGTACTTTACAGTTTAACTCTTTCAATGACTTACCAAGCGCAAGAAGGAAGATAATCAATTTAGACAAAGCGCAAACACCTAATCTTAGGATTAGAATTGCAAAAAGAAGAGCCCCAAATTAATGGCTGTACAAGATGAATGCTAGCCTTACTGCATTAGAATTTGTGCACTCTTAGAATACTATCCAAGGGTATTAGTGTGTTATCATGCTCATTCTGGAGGTGGGATAAAAGTGTATGAATGTATAATGCAGCGAGGTAATCTCTTTGGGTAAAATAGCATCTGGAGTAAAGTTTATTTCTTTGAAATTGGACACTGTTTTACATTGAGATTGGATAAAGGTCGATGTCATTGCTTAGCCTTGAGATTGGACTATGGTCGTGCTCATATTGGAATGAAAAAAATGATCAAAAGCTGTTTGAGGTTGATTCCAGGTCAGGTTCACGATTCAATCACTGTATATGCTCGACGACATTTGATTTTGTTGTCTATGGTCAATTTGATATAGAATATGAGGGTCATTTCTGGATGAAGGTATGTTCGACATTCACATATGCCATTTTCTTTGGAATGCAAAAATTGGCGCCTGGTGAGAGCAATAGAGGTGCTATATTGATTTTTGCATTTGGCTGGTGGATACCCGTACTTTCATATATGGAGAGATGATGTTCATTCGAGGTGTAATAGATAGTATAGTATTTTTTAATTATGCATAGAGTTAGTTTGCTTTTGATAGATTCGCTGGCAAATTGTAAACTATGGACGATTTGGAATTTTATTTCATATATATAAATAACCGCTAGGCAAACTGCCTAGAGGTATATTCGCTTAAAAAAAAAATAGCACAAAATGGTGTGTCGATAAGTGGAAAACAAATTTTGTTTCTAAAATAATGTGTCTTTTTTTCTTGTTTTTAAGGTACTACTATCTCTTTGGAATGAGTCCGTTTGAATTGGCTTTAAAAAATGGTTTTTCAGCAAAAGTAATTTTTAAGCCAAAAAAAATAAGTTGGGTTGCCTGACTTGTTGCTTTTGACTTGTTTTAAGCAGTTTAAAACTTATTTCAAACATTTTTAACTTTGTCAAACATTAAAAAAAAACTTAAAATAAAACTTAAAAGCAGATCCAAACACCCTCAATTGATAAACGAAAGACATGCAAGTTTAGAAATAACAATCTTTCTCCACTTCTAGTCTAGACATAATACTTCAAGTTGCCTAACCACAAAAAAGAAAAAGGGGATAGTTTTAACAAAAGCTGACTCCTATGGGCTACAGTTGGTGAAGAGACTGAATCAGTTATTTTATCCATAGAAAAGCGAAGCGAGTTCCATTACGTATTGATTGATAGGATTATTGAGCTGAATAAGATGTTGGAAAGTTTATTTGGTATCCAGATCCATTTAGCAAATGGTATGATTGTGAAGTTCGGTGTATTTCCCCATCTATCAGTCTAATTCTCATCCCCTTTCTTCTTACAGGTTATTTGGATGGTTGTTACCTGTTGTTGTTGTATGCATTGTATCGTATTGTTATCTGTATTGTTACATTAAATACAATATTTATTTTGATTGTTACTTAAATTATATTATATGGCATCGTTAAATCCATCGTTACATAACAACGAACGGTGCCACTTTTTGGAATGACCAATTTGGTGTAGTCGTGTCGTTCCCTTATTTTTCTCTCTTATCTTGCCCTTCTATATTATTAAGTTATCTTATTTTATCATTTATCTTACCTTTTTATATAATAATTCTACCTTGTACCTTATTTTTTCTTTATAATATTATAAATTTATTCTTCATATTGTTGATGCATGATATCATGAAACGATGAAAAATAAAATACAATCTATTCAAACATTGTATACATCAAAATAATATATTACAATACAATATAATACTGTACGAAAAATTATGAAACGATACATAACAACCGTGCAGACAATCTGTTAGTTTTCTGTTGTAATTTCTTTACTATAGTTAGCATTTGCTTTGTAATTAGTTAGTGTTAAGTTAGTTAATACAATCAGTTGGTTTGGTGTATTATTTGGGTTATTTGATTGGTGCTTTAATCCAGAGGTCTAATGGAGGACCAAAAAGTAGTCTAGGCTTTCGCTGAATTTCGTCCATGTTGCTGGAGGTTGTGGGGAAAAAGGCGACGACCTCTTTTCAACCCGGAGACACGGCTATGGACGCCAAATTATGGTGGTTTTGAGGCGAGAATCAGGAGGCTTGGATATTCCAAGCGAAGCGTTCTACCTTGTCGGTGAAGAATTGGAATGATACTGGTGGTTATTTCAAAACAAGCAATAATTGATTGGCCGCATTTTGCTGATAAGGTGAAAATTCGATTAAACAGAAAGGGCTTGAGTCGGTGAAAGGGAGATTAGCAAAACTCCGGCAGGTAACCTCTGTGGCTGAGTACCAAAGTCATTTTGAAGCTATTTCGTGGGGCTTCAGTGAGACAGATGAAGTTTCTTCATGCCTTGCATATGTTCATCCTCAATGGAGCAATTTAACCAACTCACCTTTGCCGCAAATCTATGATGCGCAATCCGAATGCATAAGCAAAACGGATGCGCGCAAGGTGTTCCATGAATCGTCTGATAGGTCTAAAGTTGCAAATCCTCTTGGTACAACTACTGAGGTAAATCCCTATTGCATATCCTGTCTCTGTGAAGGCTGATGTGTTTGGGTGTGTATGTGCTTGTCGTTCTAACATAAAAATGGTGTCAATTGCATGGGTGAAGTGTAAGAGGGAAGAAGATAAAAACTGCACACAAGTCTTCTTTCCAAGAAGCAAAAATCAAAGGTAGTCCAGGCAGCGGATTCTTTGCAGAAAATAATTATGTTAGACTCGGCCTGGTGACGCGTAAGCCTGATTTTGATATGTTGATTCCTCGATTGGAACTATTGGTTTCTCAAGAAGATGAAAACAGTACTGCACAAACCTTATACTTTACTAAATTTCGTATTTTTCATTTTCCTTTGTTCGTGGTTTTCGTATTTACACGTTCTAGCTTATACAGACATATCAACGGATTGAACTAAACTCAGCATTTTTTACTCGAAAATAATATTGAATTCATCAAAACGGTTCAACTCAGTGCCATGGCAGATAAACCTAATATATATGAGGTGTCCGCGACTCGAAAGGCAGAGTTGTAAGAACTGCTTCACTCTACACTGCAAGCTAAAGATAGGTCTTGACAGCAATCTCTCTATCTTCTTTTCATTTGCAGTGTTATATGAAACATACATTTGAAAAGAATTCAGCAAACCCTTGATTGATTATAATAAACAGTTATCTTATATCGTTCTTCAGATTGCAACTTACAAGCCTTTTTTTATTGGATTGCTACTTACAAGCCTTTTTTTATTGGATTGCTACTTACAAGTCTTTCTATTTTATTTCCCTGGTAATCAGGAATCTTTCGTTTTAAAGCTTGTAAATGTTTGCTAATCCAATCTTTTAACACTATTGCAGTAGGTTTCTCTTAATGTTACTGTTGATTTCGTACTACTACTTGGCCTAGTGCTGTCAAAATGGATATTTTCCTGATCACGCGTCATACCCGCCCAACATTACACTGTTTTTTTTTCCTGCGAGTTACTAAACCATTCGGGATGCAGAAAATGGATCCTCGCTCTCGACACCCTTTCCCTTAGGCATAGCTCCTTGCGAACACCTCAGCACAGATCGCTATTGAGCTGGCTAATCACTTGATGACCCGGTGGAGAATGGGAACAGAGAATCGCTCCCGTAAACGAATAAATGGGACTCCTGGTCTTGATCGAACCAGAGATTCCGGCAACCCGGGGAATCGGCAGAAAGAGATGGGTCGAATACTAGAATCTGCCCAAAAGTCCTAACTTTTTCGAGG
Source organism: Nicotiana obtusifolia (assembly GCA_002018475.1). Classification (NCBI taxonomy): domain Eukaryota; kingdom Viridiplantae; phylum Streptophyta; class Magnoliopsida; order Solanales; family Solanaceae; genus Nicotiana; species Nicotiana obtusifolia. The sequence goes on along the minus strand of MCJB01023123.1, from coordinate 43,685 downwards.
CAGGGCTTCGACCAACACAGGTTGGGTGAGCTAAGCCCGTTTAACCCGCACTAAAAGTGTTAACTTCTTCTGCTGATATACGTCTGCACTAACCCCCTCAAAACAATAAAATCATTATAGATAACAAGTGCCATGTTTTATTTGTAACAAATACAAATCCGCACCATGTTCATGGAAGACTTAGTTAGGATGATTTTGATTAACTAAAATAATCCACAAATGGTTGTCTTTTTGCTGCATAGTGAATGAAGCTACAAGCAGAGAAATTGGAAGCTTGGCATTCAATTCGTGTTGTCCCATTTCATGTAGCTAGAAACCCATTTTGGACACATGGGACTGAAGTAGCTGGACACAACCCCAGAATTCAATAGCTCAACAAGGGGTGCATATTTCACACAAAGGGGTGTCTAGTGTTGGTTTATGGAAGCACGTAAGCTCATGCGATAGTCCATGAGCTTGTCAAAAGCTCCACTTTGCACCACCCTGATTTCTAGAGGCCCGATGGATTTATCAGATGCACGGCCCTGGCGGTAGAGGACGTTTAGATTTTATTCAATTGTGAAGCAAAAATCTTCAAACATTGAAGGAGGAATTGGGGTAGAGCCTTTCACACTCAGCTCCCAGAATAGGACATAGTGGCCCGGAATGGTGGTAATGCTGACGTAGCTGGTGTACTCGGTTACATTTGCATCAAATGGCATCAGATTGTCCACAGCATATTTAACTGCATGTTGTAGCTCAACTTCATTAGACAACTCATCATCAACGCACAAGATCACATTTTCCCCGCACAGGAAGTTGAATTGAAGGGTGTTGTTCTTGTATCCAGCAACCTGAAGCACATCACCGACTTTATATCTATAGAGTCCTGATATGACACAAATTCAAGTGAAGTTAAAGCATTAGCAGACAGAATGTTTGACAGATAAATTAAATGGATAAACAAAAGGAAAAAAAAAAAGAATGTGTTAAGAGCTTTTTTGTTTGGCATTTGAAAGATACCAGAATATGTGGTAACGACAAGCTCATACGCCTGGCCAATCTTGACATCAGCCAAATCGACCAATTGTTCTTGTTCTTTCTCATTAAGCGACTTGGGCATGTAGATAGAATGTATGAGTCCATTGTTTGCATGATATGGTAAGAACTCAAAATAGCACATGGTGGGAATAAGGGTGTACGAGACTTCAGTGGGCTTACAGAAAGGGTTCAAGTTGATTCCAAAGGTACATTCTAAGGCAGCATATCTTGTACTGACAAGAGGGAGGCTATTGCTGTAAAAATCTATGGTTGGTACATATTATGACATGGTTCCAGTCACAATAGCGCATCCACATACTTGGTATTAGGCCACAACCTAGTGATGATCCCTTGCCATGAATCTTTGCTGAATTCAGCCTCAATGAAATTAGCTAACTTTGGGTCAGGTTTGAGGATTTCCATCACTGCCGCTCTCACTGAAGGATCAGCTATTTGGGTGTTAAGGGTTCCTGTTCGGATATCATTACAAAGTAGAGACCAGTGCTTCTCCAAGAATCGGATGGCACGAATGATGCCGATTGCAAACAGTGAGCCAACTCGGAGCATTTGTTGGTTTTGGCAGAGGCCACAAAGCATTTGGGAGTACATGCTTTGTTAAGAGTCTGAGCAAAGAATGGTTGCAGTTGGACTAATGTGGTTATAGTGGGGGTGATATAGACGACTGTAGTTTAAATAAGGACTCTTGTATTACTAGTTGAAACAAAGCGAGCTGTTAATCCTCCTGGGGTCTTCTGTTCAGAACATATGAACATGAAACCCATTCCTTTGCCCTTTCCGAAATGTGGAGCCACTTGGCTCATCACAGACATCAGAAGTTTCTGAAACAGTTCTAATCTCCTCCCAACCTCTTGTTGGTATCAATTTGCTCTCCTCTCCAGATGTGCCAGAACTGCATGTAGTACATCAAAATTGGCCCTTTTAGCAATATTATGTATTGTTGAAGACATAATTAAGTATATAGAAGTGTGCTCTTTCTAACATCTTAAACTTTTAGATGAGATGGCCACATACTTCGATATATACAACCCAAAATGTGAGATGAATTTTATACTCCACGTTCTATTCAGGGAAAAAAAGGATCAGAGGAGAACCTTGTAAATAGTTCAGAGATGGTTTTGGAACAGAGAATAGGAGATTTATCTCCATAGGCTATACGGTTGATATTAGGCTGAATATCTTCATAAGTGATGACAGGTACGACTTTCTTGAATGTCCCTCTATCAGTGCAGCCATTGAGATTATGGCGTTGCAAGTACGCAACATGTGCATTCTGGGAGAGGATTTCAGCAAGAACTCTACATTGGACCTCATCAACTTTGCTAGTCACCTCTTCAATTAACTCAAGATTCTTCTTGATTTCTTCTGCCATACTCCATGTGGACTTCTTGGGGCTCTTTGTTTCCTCAGGTACGCTTCTTTCAATATCTATATAAGACTTGTAATTTCTCTCCAAAATGGGAGGGAACTCACTAGCTGAGTCAAGATCTTTTACAAGGTGAAGCAAATGAATACAGCTTTTTATAAAGGAAGTTTTGGGCTTTACTTGTTAATAATATATCACGTGTCTCTCTCCTTCTTTTGTTAATTTGGCTAGGTAGTTCAAACTTCAAATACGAAGCTCTGGACCGTTGAAATTATGAGCAATATGGATTTTATATCTGTTGAAATTATGAGCAAAATGAGCAGCTCAGTTTGGATTCTGAAATGTGAATTCATTAGTTAATTAATAAAACATTAAATGATAGAAGACTAATATTAGATTATGTTTAGGTGTGATCCTTTTCTGTTAGAGGAAGAGCCAGGGATGAAAAAAATGTGAAGAAATCTGTTCATTCATTTCCATCAGTAACAGAACTCAAAAGCAAAAGGGGATTTTCTTTAGGCCAAGCTCTACTGATTCTCTCAAGGACATTAAATTCCAATCTTCTTACTTCTTTGGGCAGCTTGAGCTCCCTACTTCATTTGTTTCCATTTACATTAAGGTATTCTTATCTAAATCTAATAGCTTATGAATTGTGTCAAAACAATGTGACAGACAGAGCAGTTTCAACTTACATCAATTTCATGAGATCACTCATTGAAGATGTCGAGGAACAGATAGAAAAAATGGATAACTTTTAACATGCTAAAGCTTATGATTGTAAAGAATGCGGAGCCATATTCAAACGATCCAAACCAAGTTGAAAGCGCCGAAGCTTATGCCACTTCAAACTCTTGTCCTATAGAGGAAGCTAGTTGTGCTCTGTAATTGATTGAATGTTACTCCCTCCCGTTTAGGCCTCTTATTTTGGTCCAAAATAAATGTCCTTTTATACAATCGAGACGGAATTAACTTTATTTTTTCAAATAAATGTCCTTTTTGACATTTGTGACTCTCTGTCTATCCGAATCTTTAAGCTGTAATAACATCTAATCAATTACAGAGCAGCTTAGTTTGGATTCTGAAATCTGAATTAATTTGTTAAGTTTTATTATTAAAATGATTGATGACTAATAATACTATCTCCATTTCAATTTATGTGAACCTATTTACTTTTTGATCCGTTCTAAAAATAATTACTCCTTTCTAAATTTGGAAACAATTTAGGTTGTACTTTCAATTTTATCCTTAATGAGAAGCTTTTATAACCATAAAAATACTCTAGACTCCTTTTTGACTTGTTTAGGACCATAAATTCCAAAAGTCTTATTTTTTCTTAGATTATGTACCCAGTCAAAAAAGCTCACTTTTGAAAAAAACACTTTTAAAAAAACACTTCTTAAAATAAGCTTATTTTTTTAAGCTTGGTCAAACAGGCTTAAGGGTGTATTTGGTATGAAGGAAAATGTTTTCCTTGAAAAATATTTTCATACGAAATACTTGTCGGAAAATACGTGATTTTCTTACTTAATTTTTTATGTTTGATTAGGTAACAAAAAGTTTTTTTTTTCAAAAATAATTAATTTTGAAAAACACTATGAGAAACGAAATGGAATACAAACGAGAGATAATGATAGGTCGGGGTTTAGGAGCTGGTTAGCCGGTGGCGAGGTAGGGGTTGGGGTGGTGTTTGGGGAGGCGTTGGTGGTGGGGTAGTGTGGGTGGAAGTGGAGGGTTGGGGGTGGGGATAACAGGGAGTAAGCGTGAGGTTTGGGGTTAAGTGGGGTGGGGGAATAGGGTGGGAAATGTTAGAAAATAGCATTGGAAAATATTTTTCTTTCTTTTGATAGAAAAGTTATTTTCCTCCACTTGAAAAATCAAGTTTATGAAAAATTATATTTTCCAAAGAAAAATAAAAAAATATTTTCCTTCATACGAAACAAAATACCCAAGTATTTGATAGACTGAGTTGACAGGTGTACTTATATTGTCTACCCAATTCCTGTGATGCGCCCATAACTTTAATTACCTCATGTTAGAAATGCCAATAGTAATAAAATTTTACTGTATTAACGTATTACATATCACTAGAGGTGTTCATAAGAACTTAGAAAAATCGAAACCAAATAAAAAATCGAATCAAACCGATTATAATAATCGATTTTTTTAAGTTTGGTTTGGTTTGATTTTGAATTTTAAAAACTGATCAAATTTGATTTAATTTTAATTTTAATTAAAAAATAACCGAACCAAACCAAATATAGAATAGTTATTTAAAATTTATTATTATATATAACCGAACCAAACCGAATTTGGTTCAATTATTCTTGGTAAATGATGGATTCTTCAAAAAGCAATTGGTTTGATAATATTATATTGAAGATATAGTCGCTGGAATATGTGTTTGGTTGTGTATATTTCATATTTAAGAAAAAACCGATAAATAATCAAAGAAACTGAAAACCGACAAAAACCGACATACACTGAATCAATAAAAAACCGACTTAATTGGTTTGTTTAGATTCTAATATTTGAAAAATCGACTATTTGGTTGGTTTAATTCAAATATTTAAAAAATCAACTTACTTGATTTGGTTTCTTTTTAGGAAAAAATCGATCCAAATCGAACAATGAACACCTCAATATAAATAATTATTCTAGCTCATTAAAAAGGAATTAGGAATAAGTAAAAAGGAAAAAAGAAAGGAAGAAGGCAAACGGATTGGGCCAAGTCTTAAAATTGAAACTGGCCCAGTTCAAAACCCAATCCGGAAATACACAAGCGGCCCAAATACCCATTGTTCCCCCCACGATCTGAGGCGTTGATCTCAATAAGATCAACGGCCCAGAACTGATCCATCCCGTCCTATAAAAGGGTTCCAAACAAGACCCCCATCTTCTTCTTCAGTTCATCCTCTTCAAGCACCCCTGTCCGAAAAAACCCTAGTAACCATGGCTGCACTCCTTCACCGTTCCCTCTCAAAACTCGACCAAAATCACCCCAAGTTTACCACCATCACCTCCTCACTCTGAATCGACGCCCCAATATCACCAAGAATCGCTAAAACCAGCCGGATTCAAGACAAAATCAGAAAAAATCCTAAAGTGTCAGAGTCCGTTTTTCTGAAGCCGATTTAAGTTTAAATCGACCTTAGCCATGTGTTCTTGTTAAGAACATATGGTTAAGGTCAATTTTTGCTTCAAAATCAGAATTTTAAAGAGACGATAATCCGAGGTATCTCTCATTTTCCGATTCAGTTTCATTTTTTGCTTTTCTTTCAGAGTTCATTTCACCTCCTACTCCTTCTCTTCATCTTGTTCTTGACTATTAAGAGGCCATAAAGAACAGTCCCTTTTCTTCAATTTAGGTTAGTCCGAAAATTAGTTTAAAATAGGTCGAATAGTCAAGTGGTTATAGTTTAAAAGGTTCACGGACAAAATGAGTTTTAAAATAGAAGCCCAAAATTAAGGTAAAATACTGTGTTGGACCGGGTCATTTTGACCCATAAGACAATAAAATCAGGTGGTTAGTAGAAGGTTCTAGAAACAGGTGTTTAAAGGTCAGAAAGATCCTGTTTGGGGGGGGGGGGGG
>MCJB01023123.1:24568-37009 GCA_002018475.1 Nicotiana obtusifolia | reverse complement strand
GTATTTCTTAAGAGTTAATAACAGATTCTGTTAAAGATTTGTTGAGAGGAATCTGTCAAGGAGAGTGTGAGGCGTGTGGGAGCGAGGATTGTGTGAAAGATCTTCTGCTAACAGAAAATCAAAAGGAAATCAAAAAAGGGTCTGTTTGTTTTTGGATATAAAGGTAGAGAGGTCAGTCGTAAAGGGGGGGAATGGATGGACTAAAAAAGAGAATAGTGAGAGGAAAAGTGACATTGAAAAAATAGAGTCTTAATAGAAGAGAAGTTTCTGAGTACTCGAACTGAAATCTGGGATCTTATTCTGAAGTGAAATCAATCACTGGTTGCTGCTAGCTAACTGCTGCTACGTCAAGATATTTAGGAAGTTCCGCTTAAGTAGGTATGTTTTAACACCCTTGTAAATGCCCGAATATGAATATATGTTGTCGTTTCTGCTTACTTTACCCTTGCTACATGCGTTCCTTTGGTCGAGATTTTACTTATCTTGCTTAATACATTAGCTTAAATGAGTACTGTTCCATCGCCATTGAACGATAATCGTCACTCTTTATTCATTTTATTTGTTTTATTGTCTGCCTATGTTCTATCTTTTCGCTCGGTGTAGTTTCATCTCGTATCTGCTCCTAACTATTCTTGTAAGCTGAAAATGCTAAGATGAATTTGTTCAAGTGTTCAAAATTAATGTCACAAATTCAGCCTACCTAATTATCGTCATTCATGTACTAGTTTTAATTTGTAATAAACCTGAACTTTAGCTTGTTCATAGGACTTCTATTGTCGAGAGTAAAAATCTGGTTCTGTTGGCTTGTTCCTGAAATTACTGCGAAAGTTCGATTTCACGATGTTTTGGACATTAATGTTGGAGGTTCAAATATGGCTAGCATTCTGGGCATATATACGTTAATGTAATATTATAATGATGGGTTCATTGTGAAATTTCTGTTTCGAGGCTGTATGCGAATAGTTAGTGGTCATTTTACTTTTGCTGGTGTAGTCTGCTGTTGTTTTTCCTTTCTGAAAAATTCAAATCAATAATTGAATGGTATCTGTGACAAAATGGCTGCTGCTGGTTCTTGTTTTAAGTATTAGTCTAGCAAACAATGCCATCAGTGTTACTGCATCTTTGATATACTAAAGTGTTGAATGCTGTTGTTGTTAGCTGCTGTTTTGGCGACACTATTAACAGTGCAAATTCAGATTGCAGTCAATTTTATTCAGTTAGCTAATTTAATGACAGTGCATATAATGTAAATCTGGATTATGATCATTCTCACGAATCTGTTTTGTTAAGCTGATCGCATTGAAAACCAGTTCTATTCGTGTAAAATCTGACTGATGGCTGTATTCATAGATTCAGTAGTTGTGCTCATAATTAGGCCATGTCAACTGGTTCATATCTGTCATAAAAAGCTTTATTAATGCAAACTGTGGAATATGTTTATCTTTATGAGGTTCTGGGCTATTTATGTAATTGTGTTAATTAATTTGTTTAAGAATAACTGCTATATCTGTAATTACCTGAGTGTGGTCAGCTTTAGAATGGCTGTTCCAAAACTGGTGCTGTTCCTGTAATGTTTGAAATGTGTTCATGGTTGTTTTCTGTCTATATCCACAAGTATGCGAAATGGCCTGTTTTAAGAGTTGATATTTTTCAAAGACGGTTGTTTGTGTAAAGTCAAAAAATAGCCATGCTAAAGTCGAACAAGCAGTGTTTTATAACTCTGTTAATGGCTTTAAGATTTAGCTAAACTCCAGGTTTAATTAGACATAATCAATATCCTTGTTGAGTTTTTTTTTTTTTTTTTTTTTTTGGAACATAAAATAAGAAGAGCCTTTTAATTAATAAACAACCATCGAAGGCCCTCTTAATTAATCAAGCATGCAATTAGAGCAAATAAGCGTTAAGCATTTCAAGTATCAGTCATTCATTTTTAGGCACGATTAATTGTGTTGTTACTATGGGTACGGTTCTCGTGGCATAGTAACAATGTCAACTTCGGGGGTGTCTTGTAGATGACCCGATTTTTAACAAATTTAAATAATAGAGCTTTTAAAATAATCTGAGGTGTGCTATTTGGCAAAATTCATGGCTCTCGAAGAATTAAAAACACGTAGTTGCTTTAAGCGCGTTATTCTAATAATTAAATTTCCTAATATTCAGGTGTGCATTTATGTGACCCAAATTCAAAATCCCGATGTATAATTAAAAGGTGTTACAAATTACGGGTGCATTTATGTGACGTGATTCGTGACATATTTTGATTAACATTGCAATCCTCCGATAATTCCTTAAAAGCGGGAAAGCAAAAATAAAAGTAAAAATGAACTGTAGGCTAATAATAGGTATTAAAATCAAATAAAAGTCGAGTATAACAATAAAGCGACCGTGCTAGAACTACAGAATCCGAGGGTGCCTAACACCTTCCTCGGGTTAACAGAATTCCTTACCTAGAATTTCTGGTTTGCAGAGTTCATAAGGAAAGTCGAAAACTTCCTCGATTTGGGATAACAAATAAAATGGTGACTTGGAACACCAATTAAAATATTCTAAGTGGCGACTCTGAAAATAAATTAAATAATCCCATTTCGAATAATGTCACTTTAATTTGGAAAACTCTTTTATATATTCCTCCCGGGGAGTGTACGAAAAGAGGTGTGACAGCTGTGGCGACTCTTCTGGGGATCGAACCCAGAATCTCTAGTTCGGGGTTCAAGAATTCTAGCTTATAATGATTGTTATCTTCGGCTTTTACCTGATTTTATTACCTGTTGAGCCTAATGTGCTAAGTGCCATCTTTTACCGCTTTGATATTATTTGGACTGTATATAAAACTTCTCCGATTCTGCTAGTGTCCTACCGTGAATAAGAAAGAGGCCGGACAAGTTACAAAGCCGGGTGGCCTTTTGGTGCCATGTACGTAGCCCCCTCATCGGCTCGAGTTGTCCGCTCGGGTACACAGTCTAGAACAAATACCGAGGTTTTCAGCTTAGAATAACATAACCTCATGCCAGATCCCTAGTAGGAACGTTTATTTGCATCATGTGCATTTGACTTAGGGGACTCAACACAGGGGTTGGGTCCGTCTAGGACAGGTGACTCGGAAATCAAAGACCATCCTGATGCATAATTTACGTGGCATTATTTCATCTCGGTTTGCGTGTTGACCGGCTTTTAGAATAAAATTAGAACAAATTGAAAAATGAGTCGATGAAGGGTGAGATACGAGGACATTGTGAGTCACTTACACGTTTTTTTTTTTAATCAAAAAAAAAAAAGGCGAAACTCTGCCGCAATTTTTGAAAATTTCTAAATATTCTTCTAAAATCAATGATTTTTAAATATTTTCCTTATTTTTTGGAAGCTTAAAAAGAAAAAAAGAGAAAAGAAAAAAAAGAAAAACATATAAAATATTTACTAAATAAACGAAAGGGTCCAAAATACTTTCTCTTGAAATAAAAATGAAAGAATTTTTTTTTTCCCCAAAAAATAGTTTTTCTTTAATAATAAATACACATATATACAAAAAAAAAAAATTAATAAATAAATAAAAACAAAAATATTTTCTTTCTTACTTTTGAAGGCTCACAAAAAAAAATCCTTCTAAATAAACGACAATCAAAATATTTTAAAAAAATAAAAATAAAAAAATAAAATAAAAAATAGAAAAAAAAAACGAAAAATATTTTTGCTTCAAAAAAAAAAATCAAAAATATATTTTCTTTCTTGATTTTTGGTATTGAGTAAAATCTTAGGAATTTGGGGCAATAAAAAATTTTCTCTCTTGAAAAGATAAAGAAAAATTCAATCAAAATATTTTCTTTTTTTGGAAAGTTCCCAAAATAGTTTTCTTTCGAATAAAACTTAAAAATAAAAATAAAAAATCCAAAAATATCCAGAAATACCCTCTCTTCTTTTAAGAATTTTACTTTAGAAAATCTCAAAAATAAAAATAAAAGTGGTTAGGTAGTGTCGTCTTTGCGTAAATAGCCAAATGTCTCCAAAAAGACGCCGGAAGACTATTTTTGCTAAAATAACCACCTTACTTCAATTATTAGCTACCTAGCAAGCGCAGCCCTAAAATCTTTCCTTCTGAAATGCTGAAGGGCCGTATTTACAAATTAGCCGTGTTATTTTAAGGGTTTGCAAATTGACTCCTTTCTATAAAACAGTTTAAAAAAAAGAAGAAAAGAAAAGAAAAGAAAGAGAGAGAGCCGGGATGAAACACGCAATCGTTGTGAAACATGTAGAAACACATTTAACTGCTTAGGTGCATCACACCCCAACATGTGATTGTCTATCTATTATTTGCTGTAAACTAACCGGTTTGCTGTTGAGTTTAGGTTTTTATCGGTGATTGGTTTTGTGGTAGTCTGGCGCATCACCCGTACTTCACGAGGTTAAAAGGAAGTGTCGAGATGACATCAGAAATGACACTGCCAACAATTCCTATCTCAGAGGAAAATCCGATTTCAGGCATGCTGGTTCCAGAATCGGCAGCTGCCGAGGAGAATAGACTATTGCGTCTCCGTATGATGGAGATGTGGGATGCATGGACAAATGGGAAAGAACCACCAAGTGCTATTCCCGGATTTTCTGAGTTCTTCCCTAGAGTCGGTGGGGCCACTAATATTCCCATAAGTTACCCACTCGGATTTTTTTTTTTTTAAAAACCCCTCCCAAAATTAGGAGGATCTATAGTGTTTCCACACTTCCCCTCCAGCGTGACTCGAACCTAGGACCTAACGGTAGTAGGTGGAGGTGCTTTTACCAACTGAGCAAGCCTCACTTGTCCACTGGGATACCCAACCATCACTGCCAACTTTGTGGGTACGCCCTCGGAAGAACATCCTCAAACATCAAACGCCGGAACAGCCTCAAACATATTCACTACACCACCATGTGCTGCCACAACGCAGCCTGCCTTGCCTCGGTCCAGTTTCAATCCTTCGCCGTTTTCATATTCGGCACATCCGTTTCCTGTTGAATCGGCTCAATTTCATACAACGGCGTACACTCAAATGCCTAGATATGAATTTCCCCTGGGGCAAGAAACGAACACCAAGACTCCCGAGCAAGAAGAAATGGCAAGAAAAATGAGGAGTCTCGAACAAAGTTTGAAAAACATACAGGGTCTGAGTGGACAAAAAAGCGTTTCATATGCAGACCTGTGCATGTTCCCTCATGTACATTTACCAGCAGGCTTCAAGACACCGAAATTTGAAAAGTATGATGGGCATGGGGACCCTATTGCCCATCTCAAGAGATACTGCCATCAATTACGAGGGGCTGGTAAAAAAGAAGAGCTCCTGATGGCTTACTTCGGGGAAAGCTTATCAGGCATCGCCTCTGAATGGTACATGGACCAGGAGATGTCCAGATGGCATATTTGGGACGATCTGGCGAGAGATTTCGTCCGACAGTTCCAATATAACATTGATATTGCACCAGACCGCAATTCCCTGGCCAATTTAAAGAAGAAAACCACCGAAAGTTTCAGAAAATATGCTGTTAGATGGCGCGAACAGGCATCGAGAATAAAACCTTTGATGGATAAGGCCGAGATGGTAATGGTTTTTCTGCAGGCGCAAGAGGCCGACTACTATCAGAATATGATGTCAGCAATGGGGAAGCCATTTGCTGAAGCTATGAAAATCGGCGAGATAGTAGAAAATGGACTGAAAACAGGACGGATCCTCAGTCAATCCGCAATCAGAGCCACCTCCCAAGCCATTCAAGGCGTGTCTGGAGGGTTAGCCAATCGAAAGCAAAAAGAAGAATCGTCACTGGCTGTTTCAAGTACAAGAAAACCTCGACCACCCAGACCTCTCTTTTATGGAAGGGCCCCACAACGTTATTACCCCCACCAGAGTATAGCCTATGCTCATCCACCATATGCGGTAATGAATGCCCAGCCATATGGCAGGCCCCAACAACAACTTAACCAAAATAGAGCTCCACCTCCCAGAAATCTACCTCCATATCAAGCCTACTACAATCCCCGACCTCCACAAAATAACTTCCGTGCCCGAGAGCCGCCGAGGAAAAACTTTACACCCATTGGAGAATCTTATTAAAGCCTTTTCCCAAAATTGGTCCAGATGGGTCAACTGCAAACTATTCCCCCGAACAGACAAAATCCAGAAGCCTTCCTATCAAAGGGGTACCCGCTGTGCCTACCACTCTGGGGCCGAGGGACATGACATAGAAAACTGCTGGACGTTAAAAAAGGCAGTGGAGGATTTTATCGAACAAAAGAGAATAATACTAAGGGATGAGGATGCTCCTGATGTAATAAACAATCCAGTGCCAGCTCACAATAATAGGCCAGTGATTGGAATGATTTGTGAAGACAGGGAAACAAAGCCATCATCACCATAGCCGACACAGAAACAAAGCCAAAAGCTGTCCCAAAACAGGACAGAACAGAGAAGAAGAGCAAAACAGTTCCTCAGAAGGCTGAAGAGAAAGTAAAAGTTGAAACCGGGGCACTGCCCTCTAAAGATGCCGTTCTTTATGTCCCTCGAGGGCACAAGAAAGAACAAATGCCATTGAGCCCTCCCAAGAGATTTGAGTTAAACAAGCAAAAGGCTCAAGTGTATGTGCAAAAGGGGACCTATGTGGCTCGGGGACCGATATGCCCACCAAGGCTGAATGAGCCTGTGGTCATCGGTCGCGCGCCACAAAAGCCCATGTCGGATCCCTCTGCCGTACCATGGAATTACAGCAAGACGGTAGTGATATACAAAGGCAAGGAGATCTTGGGAGAAACTCAGGCAAACAACCGGGACGAAAAGAAATTGAGGAAATCTGTGGGGGCTATGAAACAGATGTTATATAAAACCCACATGGTCCAGCCCGGGGTAGGCTCGAGCACTGCTGAGGTGCTGTACATGGGACCAAATGCTAAACTGCAAAATTGGGAGGCTACGGCATTCCCAAACAGGCGGGAGTCCCGGTAGACCGGTCTTGCCATATTTTTCTTGCATCACGAGTTATCTCAGGGTGTAACTCGGATGTTTTTCTTTTAATTTCTTGTCTTTTAAAATAATAAATGTAAACCCTGTTATCTTTAAAAATTCAATAAAATGAAATCTATATTTCATCATTCATCTCTTTTGATTTTGTTTCCTTTTTTCAGTTCAAATGAACCAAGAACCCGCACTACTGTGCGCACATCGATTGGGGAAACACCATATTTTTTGGTTTAGGGCACTGAAGCCGTGATACCTGCAGAAGTTGAAATTCATTCCCTTCGAATCATAGTCGAAGCTGAAATTGAAAATAGTGAGTGGGTCAAAACCCGCCTGGAACAGCCAACTCTGATCGATGAAAAGCAGATGGCCGCTGTCTGCCATGGGCAGTTGCACCAGCAAAGAATGGTTTGTGCAAGAAAGTACGACCCAGAAAATTTGAAATGGGGCAACTCGTTTTAAGACGGATTCTTTCCCATCATCAAGAAGCAAAAGAAAAATTCGCTCCTAATTGGAAAGGCCCATATATCATCAGGAAGATATTGCTAAGAGGAGCATTGTACTTGGGAAAGATTGAAGGAAATGATCCCGAAACAGCAGCTGAATGCCGATGCAGTCAAAAGGTACTATGTGTAATCTTCCCGACTGAAATGACAAAGGCTTTCATTCTCGCTACCCCAAATACTCTAATCCTTTGCTATACCTTTGAGCCGGTTATTCTTCTTTGATTACCCTCTTTGGAACTCGAAAGCAATCATAAAAAAAAAACAGAAAAAAAGAAAAGAAAAGGAAAACAAAACAAAAATCCAAAACCAACATAGCCTGAACTACGTCTGACTTGATTCCGAAAGGATACGTAGGCAGCCTCTCCCTGAGGTTCAGTCACACCAAAAAAATAAAAAACCCAAATTCCCCCTAAAAATGAAACTGGGGCAGATGTTATAACATTTCGGCGGTGTTCGCCTGAAATGTTCCAAAGATGTAACTCGATCAAAACTCTTTTTTACCAAGTCCCGTTCAAGTCCTTCTGATCAATCGGTGAAAGGCTTCTAAGTCAGAACTGCATTCAAAATGAGAGAAATAAAATGAGAGAGTCTTATTTGTGAAAACCCACACGGGCACCATAAGGCGACGTGAGCAGAGAAATTGAAAATGAGAGAGTCTTGATAGTGAAAACTCGCAAAGAGCACTACAAGGCGACGGCGAGAATAGAAATGAGAGAGGTCAATTGGCGAAAATCCGCAAAAGGCGCCGTTGATCGAAACGTAGGAATCCTCGCCACTGTTGGTACTGAAAGAGTCCTGGCAAAGTTTCTAGGTTTCAGAATACAGATTGTGATGGGTTCATGAGAAATTGGATAGTTGCGCAAATCGGGCATCCAGTCCAAAAGGCATGTCATGTCTATGTGAAGTCTGCATGCACCCAAATAAGTCCTTCATCCTTCCCCGAAAGGGACACTTTCCTAAATTCGTACTCGCCTTTTGTTTACTTTTCTTTGAATCCCTTTCGGTCTAATTCTTCTTCCGAAACTAATACGAAGAAAACGCGTCAAGATTGGTTTTTATAGGATCCTACTTAATAACAGCCAGATCTAAAAGAATGTACCAGCCTTAGCGAGTGCATACGATTGGCCATGATGGCTGATGTTCTAAAACCCCGAAGCTGAGAAAAATGAAAAGAAATTCAAAAGCAAAAGCCCCAGAGACAAGAAAAGTGAAAAGACAAAGTCCCATATGGGCAGGAAGTCACAATAAAGTTACGAAAATTGAGCCCCTCGGTTCAAGAAAGAAATTGACTTTCAGAAAACCAAGCAAGAAGCGGAAATTCTCATTAAAGTTGGGTCGTGATCTAGTAATCAAAATCATCAAGGCCACAAAACCAATCACCTTTTCAAACTAAGAATTGTTCTTTGTTTGAAAACAGGAAATTGGTGCAATTCAAAGCAACCTCGCAAGAAGCAGGTGTAACCAGAAGGAAACTGCACAAAGGCTAAAAACAGCTTGGCAGCAATAATCATAGGGAAGTCTCTTCCAAACTCTTTCCTGCATTATTTTAGATTTCTTTGGCATAACCAAAAGATCTTTTCTTTCATCCTCGGCATAACCCGCGGATCCCTTTGGCATAACCCGCGGATCTCTTTGGCATAACCCAAAGACCTTTACCTTCATCCCCGGCATAACCCGTGGATCCCTTTGGCATAACCCAAAGGTTTCAACCCTCATCCCCGGCATAACCCGCGGATCTCTTTGACATAACCAAAGACCATGTCCTTCATCCCCGGCATAACCCGTGGATTTTTTTGGCATAACCCAAAGATCTTTGTTTTCTTTTCTCCCCAGCCTAGCCCGTGGATTCCCCGGCATAACCCGCGGACCTCTTTGGCATAACCCAAAGATCTTTGTTTCCCTTTTTCCCCAGCATAACTCGTGAATTCCCCGGCATAACCCGTGAATCCCCGGTATAACCTGTAGATCCCTTTGGCATAACCCAAAGGTCTTTTCCTTTGTCCCCGGCATAACCCGTGGATCCCTTTGGCATAATCCAAAGGTCTGAACCTCATCCCCAGCATAACCCGTGGATCCCTTTAGCATAACCCGAAGGTCTTTTCATTCATCCCCGGCATAACCCGCGGATCTATTTGGCATAACCCAAAGACCATGTCCTTCATCCCCGGCGTAACCCGTGGACCTCTTTGGCATAACCCAAAGATCTTTGTTTACCTTTTTCCCCGGCATAACTCGCGGATATCTTTGGCATAACCCAAAGATCTTTTCCTTCATCCCGACATAACTCGTGGATCCCCGGCATAACCCGTGGACCTCTTTGGCATAACCCAAAGATCTTTGTTTACCTTTTCCCCAGCATAACCCCTAGACTCCCCGGCATAAAATCGCGGATCTCTTTGGAATAACCCGAAGACTTTATTTTCTGTTATCCCCGGCATAATCCGTGGACTCCCTAGCATAACCCAAGGACCTTTTACTTTTTTCTGGCATAACCTAGGAATTCTTTTTCTTTTCCCCAGTAGAATAGGTCGATAATACCCTCGGCATAACCTGAGAACTTTACTTTCTTTAGCATAACTCGTTCGGTTTCCAGCATAACCTGGCAACCCTTCTTTTACTGTTTAGACTCTTAGTTAAAAATAACTCACAAAGTCGTCCCAATAGAAACTGGGGCAGGATAATTTGGTTCGTTTGATTTGGTGTCTAAACAGGTTTCTCCTTGAGGCACAGGGTCCGAGATGACCCAGAGAATGAATCTCAATCCAGAATAAAGAAAAGAAAAGAATGAAAGGGAGTAAATTCAAATGCTGCGATGAATAAGGATGGGGCATCTTCAAAATTGGACTGAAGTCACAGGCCTCGCATGTCTCGCCTTGATTCAAAAATTGAAGAAAAACCAGCACCTACAGTTGATGAGCATCAAGATTCAGATCGAAGTCTGCTTCGAAAACCAGCTAAGACTCAAGATCAAGTTTCAAGAGATTTATAGATAGGAATCTTGTAAACCATAACTGATAGACATAGCTATTTTAGCTTCTTGTTTTTCATCTTGGTGTAATAAGGAGCGCAGCAAGCAGTAACAGCAGCAGCAACAGCGACAATCACAGCTTCTTGGCAGTCCCAGCTACCAAAACTTTCAGAACTACACTGACCTGATTCCTTTATAGCCAAGGATATGTAGGCAACCCTTGAAGCAAGGTTCGGTCAAACTATTTTCAAAAAATGCTTCTCACATAGTGTCGGGTAGGCAAAAATCCCGTAGAGTTGCTCATCTTGTCTTTGCCTGAAAGCTATTCGTGCTTCAAGCAAAGAGAGGCAGCTGTGAGCACGTGATTTTTGTCGTACCCGAAATACTCCTGTAAATAGTTTTAATTAAGTATTAGTCTTTTAATAACTAATTAGATGTTTAATTACTTGGCTAACGATTTCGAATGAGCGTTAGCCGCTTCTGCATCAGCCTTATATTGGGCCACCAGATCATCGGATGTGGCCTTAACATCAGCAATCCCGGCCTGGGCTTCTTTGAGCCGAGCAGATAAGTTTGTCCGGTTTACACTAAGTGCCTCTATCTCGAAACAATAAAGCTCTCTCTCTCCGAGCAAAGCCTCAACTTGCCTTTTGAGGCCAGCATTTTCAGCCCTTAGATGACCAATTTGGGTCTTTGACCGGTTCAATTCCACTTTATGGTTATCAAGCTCGATCTGAAGCAAATCCGATTGTCTTTTCATTTGTTCCATCCTACTAATGCAAGTCTCATGCTCTTTCCGTAAGGAGCCCAACTCAGCTTGGAGGCCGGCAAATCGGTTTTCAAGTTGACGACGTTGATTGGCCTCAAGCTCCATCCCTTCCTTGATACGAAGAAACATTCCGTAATAAAGCACCGAAGACTACCAACAAAACAAGTCAAAATCATTGATTGATGGTTGTAAAGTTTGAAATATCAATACAAAGGTAAAGAAGAAAGACATACTCTATTCGATGCCTGCTGGGCCTCGTTGAATAAACAAGCCCAGTCCACGGCGTTCATTGCAGCCCAGTCTTCAGCCGTCAGCATATGATGGATATAGCTCGCTATTCCAACCGGTGGGCCCAACGGCCGAGCATCTTCAGGAACGGCGAAGGTTATTATCCTCTTCCGGTCAGGGTCTATACTGGGCGCAGGAAATTGGCCAACTAAAGTAATACCGGCCGGTGTTTTGCTGGACTCAGCCGGGGGACTTTTTCTCGGAATACCGAGACCGAAAGTATCGGAAGACGGTACTCCATCAAAATATTCTTCAAAATTTCCGGCCACTGACGGCATACCACCCGGTTCCTGAACCCAAGTATGCGGAGATGTCTGTGAAAGCGAGGGCGAATGAACCATTCTAGGGGCCTCAAATGTTTTTTGCGGTGGAACAGACGTCTCAACCTCGACTCCTTTTTGTTCCCACATCTGCTCGGGACACTCTCCGGGCAGTTCTACGATGCACAAGGTCGGAGTCTCCTTCCTCACCACCCGAATGTTCACTTAAAGACAGGTTGGGGTCGGTGGAACTGACTTTTTTAGCCCGCATTTTCTTCATTCTTTTCCTCCTTTCAGGCTCGATCGAGTCGGGAGTCCCCCTTTTCTTTTTTCCTTTGTCCTTTGCCGGTACGGTTAAAGGACACATAACCTTCGACCTTAGCTCAGGGTCTTTCGAAAGACCTGAGAAGACATATTTAAATATCGTGTCGGCATCTTATTGTGCAAAGCCAAAATGATAAAGTACGTACCATGATTCTTTGCCTCCCAAAGTCCTTTGGAAATCTCTTTCCAGCACCGCTCCGAGTAAGTCCGCTGGGCTACTATCTTATTGACCCATTCCGATAAATCCTTGATAGCGGCCGGAGTTTGAGGAACGGCTACGCATTTAAAGGCGTCAGTTAAAAATCAAAAGAACAGTAAACGGAAAGGAGATATGGAAAGTTTTACTTACGGTTCA
>MCJB01023123.1:0-13371 GCA_002018475.1 Nicotiana obtusifolia | reverse complement strand
AAAAAAAAAAAAAAAAAAGAGGAATGAGAAGCAATAATGGAGTAGCAGTTCACAGACAGTAAAGAAAACAGTCGGTCAAGAAAAAGTTAAAAGAGTGTTTGAGTATTATTGTATCACGTGTGAGCTGTACAAAATGAAAAGAGTTATTATTTTTGAATGTAATAGTCTCTTGCGAGTGGAAAATTTCTTATTGTATTGTTCCAACTCATATATTATATTTTCCACGTTTTGTTTAATGTCTTATTCTTATTAGTTAACTTAGGATATTAATATCTCCACGTGGGACATTATTTCCCAACAAATATACTACTCTTTTGCTACAAAGAGTCACAGACATTTCAAAGAAGAAAGGAAACCAAGAACAGAGATTATGGCAAAGATTCAGAGGTGTAATTATGTTATGTATCTCTTGGTTTTAATGCTATTAATCATGAATTTGTTCTTTTTTGTTAAAGAGTTGGAGTCAAAGAGCAAATGCAGAGAGCAGGAGAAGAAGAATCAGGGGAAGCTGAGTTGGAGCCAGAGAGCAGCAGAGGAAGCAGAAGCAGTAGCCTCAATTTCATGCTCAGGCCATGGAAAAGCCTATCTTGATAGCCTTGTCGTAGATGGAATTCCTACTTGTGAATGCTATACTTGTTATACTGGACCTGATTGCTCTTTACTTATCCCAAACTGTTCTGCTAATGCTTTAGGGTAATACTGATCTCCCTTGAGGTTTACGATATTACCTTTACTTTTTTGTTTTTGGTTTCTCTGTAACAAGCATAGGCAGAGCTAGGGGTGAGGAAGGAGCTTCATCCGAACCTCCTTCACCGCAAAAAAATATACTACTATAATACTATTATGCTTTCGGGTACTATCGATTTCCCTTGAGGTTTACTATATGTGTACTTTTTTTGTTTTGGTTTCTTTGTAACAAGCATAGGCAGAGCTAAGTGTGCGGAAGGAGATTCATCCGAACCACCTTTGCTGGAAAGTATACTAGGCCAATTGGCCAAAATTATCTTTTATTTATATATAGTATATGTTGAATCCCCTTGACTTCTTTGTACAACAACAACCACCAAGTGGATTCCCACAAGTGGAATCTAAGGAGATTAGTATGTAAGCAGACTTCTTTATGTGTTTACTTTCTTTTTGTATTTTGAATCCCTTTAATAAAAATCCTGTTTTTGCCGCTATCACTAGTGACAAGTCTTTTTAACTCATTAATGTAGTTGGGATCCCCTATTCTATGAGCCATTCTGGATGGAAAATGCAGAAAGCAGTGCAGTAGTGATAGCAGGTTGGCATAGAATGGCCTATTCCTTTCCTGATCTAACCTCTCACCTTTCCCAGGAGCTCGAGAAAACCATTAGGAAGTTACATTCAAATGCCAAGAACGCTATTACAGATGGAAGATACATCGCTATTGGTGTAGGCGCTAGTCGCCTATTCAATGCTATAGTTCATTCTCTTTCCATGGAGAATTATTCTTCCTCTCCTTACCCTGCAAAATTTTTCGCGAAAACTCCTCATTATCCGGTTTGTACCTTCTTCTCCATTACTCACATCCATCTACTCTATGACAAAGTTTTACATTATCCCTGAGTTTTGAATACTAAGTTGGTTTTGGTTTTGACAGTTCTATAAGCTTCAAACGGACTACTTGCAAACGCGACATTATGAATTTATAGGAGATCCATCCATGTTGAACAACTCTGATATTGGTGGAGATGTGTTTGAGTTTGTGACTTCACCTAGCAATCCAGAAGGGAATTTAGAAGGTCCAGTTCTGAAAGGCGGCCCAAATGTGAAGTACATTTTTGATAGGGTCTATTATTGGCCTCAGTTCACAGCAATTCCAGCTCCTGCTGATGATGATCTCATGATGTTCTCCTTGTCTAAGCTAACTGGTCATGCTGGAACCAGACTCGGGTAATATACCAACATTTACTCTAAATTGCTTTTTGTATGACCTATAGATCACGGGTTCGAGCCGTAGAATCAGCCACTTGTGCTTGCATCAGGGTAGGTTGCCTACATCACAGCCTCTTTGAGTATGGCCCTTCCCGGGACCCTGCATAAACGGGGAATGTCCTTTTGCCCTTTTTGTATGAAATCTTATACTAATACAACAGTAGCAAATATGGAATGAGTTTTACAAATAATCCACATCAGGGGTGGATCTAGCCATATACATAATATTTTGTCTAGACCTTGATTTATTTGTGTAAAATTCATTGAAATTGCTATATTTGAACTATGAAACCATAACTTAAATGAGGTGATGGATTCAGTTATTGGAATCCGAGCCATGAATCCATAGAATTAAAATCCAAGATTCGCCGCCTCTGATCCACATGCATTTGTGTAGGTGGGCTGTTGTGAAGGACGTGAATGTGTATAATCGAATGAAGGAGTATATTTATCTGGCTGATATGGAGATGTCTAAAGATACCCTATTGAGAGCTTTAACTATTCTGAGAGTTGTTAATGAAGGAGATGGCAAGAAATTCTTCAATTTTGCACATGAAATCTTGAGAGATCGCTGGGAAAAAATTAGTCACATCTTCTCCTTTTCTAAACGTTTCAGCATTCAACATATTCCAACTCAGTATTGCACATTTCTTGACAGAGCAAGAGAACCATCTCCAGGTGATATTTCTTCTCATCTTCTTATTCCTTTACTAGTGAAGTCATTTGCTACTGCTCCTTTCATTTTATTTTATATGGTGATGATTGACCATATAAAATATTAGATTTGTCACTGCTTAAACATAATACAAAAATAGATTGTATCAATTTGGGAGACTTTCAACAACTACAGTCCCCAACTAAATCTGCTTTATACAAGCATAATTACAACATAGTGATACGAGTTATGCGCAATTCGATATATATCGCATAAATTATGCGCACGCACGCGTGCGCGCTTATTATTCTAATATGAAAATAGTGTCGATTGCAGCATTTGCATGGGTGAAGTGCAAGAGGGAAGAAGATAAAAACTGCACACACGTCTTCTTCCAAGAAGCAAACATCAGAGGTCATCCAGGCAGTGGATTCTTTGCAGATAATACTTATGTTCGGCTCGGTCTGGTAACGCGTCAGCATGATTTTGATATGCTCATTTCTCGATTGGAACAATTCATTTCTCAAGAAGATGATAACGGTACTGCACAAGCTATCTCTATAAATATCCCTACAATATTAACCTCACTTTTATATTTTCGTTTAAAAATTTCTTTAAAAATTTTGATATTATCCTTTTTTCAAAAATATTTGAACGTGGAGTTCAACTAAACAATAGAATAGGGATGTGCATAATTTAGTAAATACTGAATTACCGTACTGAAATCAAAATTTTGATATTTAGTACTCGGTATTGTGGTATTCGGTATGATATTTGATTTAAGTTTTAAAAAGAATTAGTATTAGGTATGGTATTTGCTATTTTAAAATAAAATATAGAAATACCAATACCGAGCCGAAATATATATTTTATTAGACAACACACATATTATTAGTTATAACATAAATATAAAAAAATCTAAAATTTTACTTTCCTTTATTCTCTAAGTTCATTAATTAAAGCAAGTAATAAGATATTTCTAACGATCAAATTTATTCTTTTATGTAAAATTTTCTTTATGGGTTGATATTTGCTGATTTTGGACTAAACTTTTGTCAACAAACGTTTTTAGTTTTTACTTTTGAGCACTTTAACTAGAAATATTACAGTCTATGACTCTATGCACTAGTTAGTATTCAAATCGAAGTTACCGAACCGAATAAACCAAAATCGAAAGAAGAAAAATTAAATCATACCGAATTTAATTAAGTATGGTATTGATATAATATTATAAGAAATTAAATATCAAAAATATCGAACCGAAATATCTAAATATCATACCATACCTATCGACAAACACCCCCACAATAGAATCCATTTTGAAAGACAATTTAGTGTTAAGATCGATTCACTCAAACACTCTGAACTGATGAAGAAGATGGAGAAATCTTGAAGAGAGAAAAGTTAAGGTAGAGAGAGAAAAAAAACACGAGAGACTTATTTCGTGGTAACACCCCGTTAGGGTAAACTTTCACGGCGGCGGGATTTATATATATTAATAATTAAGGGTATTCACAATACAAGGAGAATAAACAGTACAACCTATATATAGATCCCAAATAGTCCCAAACCTATACGAGAAAGGTCTCCCAATTTGACCAGGATTATAGGTTTTTCTTTCCCAAATCTATGAGGACAATGAGTTTTCCTAAACCTATAGGGATTATGGGTTTCCTAAAAATACAAGAAAATAATTTAAGTCCATCATATATTAATCAGGCTCTACACCTAACAATTCTCCCACTTGGAGACTGATTCAGTCGTCCAAAAATTGTCCCAATATTATCAATATCTTCACCACATCGCACCATCTGTAGAAACAAACTGCAGAAGACCAACTGAGATTTAGCACAACCTCAGTTTCTCAACATCAACACATTTCGTCAACATGTCTGCTGGATTCTTTGCACCCTCTAACTTCTCCAAACACATATCACCATCCTCCACTGCCATGCGAGTGAAATGGTACCGTATTCTGATGTGTTTTCTCTTCGAATGATAGACTGGGTTCTTCACCAACTGTATGGCACTCTGGCTATCTGAATAAAGAATCTTCTCGCTCTGCTTCTTGCCCAACTCTTCTAGATAATCTGCCAGCTATATCATCTCCTTTCCAGCTTCAGCTATTGCCACATACTCAGCCTCTATTGATGAAAGAGCAAGACACTTCTGAAGCCTGGACATCCAACTCACTGCCGTACCACCTATGGTGTAAATGTATCCGGATGTGCTCATGCTCGAGTCCACATCACCACCAAGATAAGCATCCACAAAACCCTGCAAATTCACTTTGCCATTGCCAAAACTAAGTGAAATACTGGATGTACCTCTCAAATATCTCAGAAACCACTTAACAGCTTCACAATGCTCTTTCCGCGGATTTGCAATGTACCTGCTAACAACTTCCACTGCATGTGCTATGTCAGGTGTAGTGCAGACCATAGCATACATCAAACTCCCAACTGCTGAAGCATATGGAATAATTGCCATCTGCTCAAGCTCTTCAGCTGTCTTGGGTGACTGCCCTTTTGACAATTTTATGTGTTTTGCCAAAGGAGTAATCATGGGTTTAGCATCACTCACCCGGAATCTGGCCACACCTTCTCAATGTATTGCTCCTGGGATAGATTTAAAGTACCAACAGATCTATCCCGAGAAATCCTCATCCCCAGAATCTGCTTCGATGCACCCAAATCTTTCATCTCAAACGCTGAAGACATACTTGCCTTCAGATTTTTTATCTCCCTCATACTGGATCCTGCAATCAATAAATCATCCACATACAAGAGTAGAAACACATAAGAATCAGTGTATTTCTTGAAGTAACAACACTGATTCTTTTCAGCCCTGGAAAAGCCACTCTTGGTCATGAAGGAGTCGAACTTTTTGTACCACTGCCTCGGTGTTTGCTTTAACCCATACAAGCTCCTGTTGAGCTTGCACACCATGTGTTCTTTGCCCCGAACTACAAATCCTTCTGGTCGTTGCTTATAGATCTCCTCGTCCAGATCTCCATGTAAAAACGCTGTTTTTACATGCATTTGCTCAAGATGCAAATTCTCTGATGCAACAATACTCAACAGAATTCGGATAGTAGTTAACTTCACAACAGGAGAAAATATTTCAGTATAATCAATACCTTTCCTTTGTGAATATTCTTTAACCATTAACCGAGCCTTGAACCTTCTTTTACCGTCTAGTTCTGCCTTGATTCTGAACACCCACTTGTTCAACAAGGCTTTCTTCTCTGCAGGTAACCAAGTCAACACCCAAGTATTGTTCTTCTCAAGGGATCTCAACTCATCATTCATGGCTTGCTCCCACTTGATTGAATCCTCCACCTATAGGGCCTCATCGAAAGACTCTGGTTCCCCTTCATCAGTCAGCAACAGATAATGTAATGAAGGTGAATACCTATCTGGTGCTCTGATGGTCCTTGATGATCTCCTCAACAGCTGCTCAGGTATCATTTGTTCCACCATAGGTTCTTCAGCAACAGCGTCTGGAGTTGGTTGAGTTTCTTCCGAAACATCTCTGGGTGTAGTCTTCTGCAACTCAAACGGAACTCCCACTTGATTTGTAGTCTCTGAAACCTTCTGCTCTCTGTCTACCTTGTATAGGACAGACTCATCAAATGTCACATCACAATGTCTCAGGATCTTTCTGTTCTTGTCATCCCAAAACCTGTAACCAAACAAGTCAGAACCGTAGCCTATGAAGTAACACTTCACAGCCTTAGCATCAAGATTGTCTCTTTTCTCTGGATCAACATGAATATAAGTCGTGCAACCAAAAGTTCTCAAGTGTGAGTACTTGAGCTCTTTTTTCGTCCACACCTCCTCTGGGATCTTGAACCCCAAGGGAACTGATAGTCCCCTATTGATCAAGTATGCAGCTGTGGTCACAGCATCTGCCCAAAACATCTTGGGTAGCCCACAGTGTATCCTCATGCTCCTTGCATGCTCATTCAATATTCTGTTCATCCTCTCAGCAACTCCATTATGCCTAGCCTTACCGGTAATTGTCTCATCAATCTGATTCCCTCAGCTGCACAGAATGCTTTGAACTTTAACTTGTCAGACCTTAGGCATTTGATCTTCAAACCATTCTAATTTTCAACTTCAGCTTTCCACCTCTTGAAAGTCACAAACACATGTGACTTATACTTCAAGAAATAGACCCATACCTTCCTACTGAAATCATCAATGAAGGTGACATAGAACCTGGATCCTCCAAGTGATGAAACTGGAGATGGTCCCAAAACATCTGTATGTACCATTTCCAACCGCACTTTCTTCGGCTCTCTAGCAGTCTTTGTGAAGCTAACTCGTTTCTGTTTTCCCATAGCACAGCTTTCATAAAGACCAATGTCAACAAACTTCAGGCCCTCTAATGCTCCTTAACCTGCATCTTAATTCCTTTAACACTCATGTGTCCAAGTCTGTTGTGCCACAGACATGAACCGAAAGCACCCTCAGCGACCGCAACCATGTTAATACACCCTGCAGTGGTGTACAAGGTTCCAGATTTGGTGCCACGAGCTACAATCATAGCACCCTTCACAATCTTCCACGAACCTTTCCCAAACTCTGTTGTATAGCCTGTGCTATCCAACTGACCAACAGAGATCAAATTCTTCTTGAGAGCAGGAATATATCTGACATCCTCTAATGTCCACTGGTTTCCCAATGGGGTCTTTATGCAGACATCCCCCTTTCCTTCAATCTCCAAGGCTTTGTTGTCAGCAAGATACACCTTCCCAAAATTTTCAGATTTGAAATTTTGGAACAATTCCTTACTTGGAGACGAATGAAAGGATGCACAGAATCCAAAATCCTGGATTCAACCGGGCTGTCCACACTAAGGATTCGAGCATCCCCAATGTCTTCTGCAGAATTTACAGAATCACTATCATCTCCAGATTTATGATTTTGCTTCTTCTTTGGTTTCGTACAGTTTGTCCGATAGTGCCCTTTATCTCCACAGTTCCAACAAATCACGTTGGGTCTATTCGAAGATTTTCCTCGATTCTTTGATTTTGATCTGCCATGTTGATTTTGGTCCTTCGACTTGCTTCTCCCCCCCTTTTTTTTTTGGCAAATTATAAAATTTTATAAATAAAGATAACGGTCCGCAAAAGGACAAGTACAAATAAGGGGGACTATAGCTCGAGAACCTTACCTTGCTTCTCCCCCTTCGGTCAACGCTGAGAGCACTGCCCGATGAATCCCACTTCTCGTTTGCGAATGCTTTCGCTGAGAACAACATCACGGATTTCATCAAACTTCAACTTCTCAGATCCACGGGAACTGCTAATCACAGCAACAAGAGTATCCCAAGACTCGGGTAGAGATGACATCAAAATCAACGCCTTAATTTCATCTTTAATTTCCATAGAACTCAGTTGACTCACAATCATGTTGAACTTATTTATATGATCGGCAGCAGATCCATTATCAGACATCTGTAAATTGAACAATCTACGCTTCAAATATACCTTGTTTATCGCCGATGGCTTTTCGTACATATTTGATAGCGCATTCATCAGATCTGTCGTAGTCTTTTCCTTAACGATGTTGAACGCCACGTTTCTCGACAAAGTCAACTGGATCAACTCCAACGCTTGGCGATCCTTAAACTTCCACTGCTCCTCTGTCATGGAAGCCGGCTTTGCCTCAGTCAAGGGTCCGTGAAGATCTTTCTGGTACAGATAGTATTCGATCTGCATCTTCCAGAAACCGAAATCGGATCCATCAAACTTCTCAATTCCAATCTTCGAACTCTTCATCTTCAGTGATCGTGTTGAATCTCCAAAGCTCTGATACCAGTTGTTAGGATTGATTACTCAAACACTCTGAACTGATGAAGAAGATGAAGAAATCTTGAAGAGAGAAAAGTTAAGGTAGAGCGAGAAAAAAAACGTGAGAGACTTATTTCGTGGTAACACCCCGTTAGGTTAAAAAAACGTAGGTATTCTTTTCTACTTCCTCTCCTTTTATATATTTATTTGCATTATTATTATCACATCGATCCCACGTCTGGCTATTGATTGTTTCGGGTAAATTATTATATGCATTAAAATATTAAGTATTTGACAAGTGTTTTTTAACATAAAACTTATTACATTAATTAATATATTTAAAACCTCAAATTATTGTCTAACAAAGATAAGTGCATGCATGTATATCCATCTGGCTTAATCATCTAGGCACTGCCATGGTTTTTTCTTCTTAAAAAAGAAACTTTTTTGCTTCAATTTAAAGAAAAAAAAAACTTAGATCAAAACAGCATAAAATGCAACTTCTTCAATGGTAATTTAGCAGGCGTTTGGACATAAATATTATAATCTTTGAAAAAAAAATAGTATTTGAAGTTAAGTTGAAAAATTGTATTTGGAATTTGAAATTATATTTGTATATACTTAAAATAATATTGCAATTTTGTCAGTAGGGAAAAAGAATTTCTGAAAATTTTGAGAAAGTGGTTTTATGAAAAACTCAATTTCAAAAATTTGCAAAATTTCATGGACAAACATTTTTTTCTTTTTAAAATGAACAAACGGGGCCTTAGTTTCTTGAAATTATTGCTCATTTAATACAGTTAGTTTTTTAATTTTATTTCCTTGGGTATGCGATATGCTATGAATCAAAATCTCACTAAATCAATAGCTTATACCCAATAAATTGATTGATGATAAACTATAGTAAATTACAATCTTTTTACTTCTTTGGATAGCTGAACTAAAGCGCAACTTTTCTTCTTTGCTTGACTTTAATGCAGACACATTTCGCAATTAAAAAGTGATCCATTTTTTGGTATTTGGCGGGCAGAGTTATCTTATATTTATGCGTGAAAGGTACTTGATGGAATATTTAAGTTCAGAGGCGGATTCAGAATTTAACGTATACGTGCGCCATTGTATTTAATGTAAACTTATCACTGGTCAAGGAGGTTGCGTTAGTTAATTACGGAGCAGCTCAGTTTGGATTCTGAAATGTGAATACATTAGTTAATTAATAAAACATTAAATGATAGAAGACTAATATTAGATTATGTTTAAGTGTGATCCTTTTCCGTTTAGAGGAAGAGCCAGGGATGAAAAAAATGTGAAGAAATCTGTTCATTCATTTTGATCAGTAACAGAACTCAAAGCAAAAGGGGATTTTCTTTAGGCCAAGCTCTACTGATTCTCTCAAGGAGATTAAATTCCAATCTTCTTACTTCTTTGGGCAGCTTGAGCTCCCTACTTCATTTGATTATGACAGCTTGAGCCATAATCAACCGATCCAAATCAGGTTGAGAGAGCCGAAGCTTATCCACCTGAAGCAACCACTTCACCTCTTGTTCTACAGAGGAAGCCAGTTGTGCTCTGTAATTGATTGAATATTACTCCCTCCAGTCTATAATAAGTGATTTTTTGACCTCTTATTTTGGTCCAAAATAAATGTCCTTTTATACCATCGAGAAAGAATTAAATTTATTTTTTCAAAATTTACCTTTATTTGCATATCCCAATATGTCAAATTAAAAATATGCAGATCTTAATTACGGGTAATTTAGTCAAATATATTTTTTCTCTAGGAGTTAGTATTTTCTTAAAGGGTATGCCGAAAGACAAAAGTTACTTATTATGGACCGGAGGGAGTCGTATTATAGCTCAAAGATCCAGATATGCAACCACATGAGGAAAAACAATAACCTGCACATCTAGATATCTTTTATCTTTGAGCTATAATTCTAATATTTAACTAATTACACGGCTGCTCAGTTCGGATTAAATTAGTGTTCTCATCGGTAGGCAGTCATTCCAAGCTCAAGAAAAAGGATAGAAAAAGAAATAAAGTATGGCATACATATTAATACATGTTAACATGTTATAGCTGAAGTTTCAGATAACTAATCAACAGTTTTAGAAGCACAATTATCTGTAATTATCTCTTATGGAACCCGGTAGCGTAAGTACTTCTTTACACTGTTAATGTAAAAGACTATTTTGAGTACTTGAACAAAAGACTAAAATGTTTAAGCCAGTAATTGATATGGTATCTGTTAGGATCGATTCACTCAAACACTCTGAACTGATGAAGAAATCTTGAAGAGAGTAAAGTTGAGGTAGAGAGAAAAAAAACAAGTGAGAGACTGAATTCGTGGTAACACCCCCCTTGGGTAAACTTCCACGGCGGTGGGGTATATATTAATGATTAAGAGTATTTACAATTACAGAGAATAAATGGAGAATGAACAGTACAGGCTCCACACTTAACACTATCGCCTCCAATTCACATGACTATTACTAGAATTCCAGTATTTGTTGGAACTGCTAGCAAAACTGGTATAGTTCATCCTTCTACAAGTCAACGTTGAGAGTCTACTTTTTGATAAGAATGATTCAGACACAAGGATTCAACTCAATGCAGAACTTCAGTTAATCCCTCTGATGAACTACATGCTATATATTGTGCATTCGAAAGGCAAATGACCCAACCATCTAATGCATGGAAGTTATCATGTTTTAATGCAAGAGAAATGATAATAGAAAACTGCATAATGAAATTAAGGGCATTTTTACACCTTGTAACGCTTTCCCGCTGCAAAATAAAAACAATCTGAAGATGGTTTAAAAGGATAGCAAACGTAAGTTCTAATAGAACAAAACTGCAGCATCTTGGCGATGCTCTCATTTCCCTAATGTTAGGCGTGGAGCCTGATTAATATGTGATGTATTGTCATATATTAATGTTCACGCGGATCAACCTCCGAGCTGAGGTTGCTGGAGTGTGGAGGGCAGTGAAGGAATATGATCTTCTTTATTGATTCTCAATAGTTTACATGATCCCTATTTATAGTGCTAGAATACAAATCAAAGACCAATAGGGATTAGTATAGGAACTAAATCAAATCAATGGAAGATATGGAATAATAAAGATACTTTCCTAATATAAAATATATTCTCCTAATATAAAATATACTTTCCTAATATAAAATATATTCTCCTAATAGTCCCCCTCAGCTTGAACGTGGGTAGGCTGAAACGTTTAAGCTGGATCGAAACGAGTCAAATACGTATCTCGGGAGTCCTTTAGTAAAGATGTCCGCATACTGTGATGAAGACGGCACATGAAGAACTCAAATGTGACCGATCTGAACTTTCTCCCGAACAAAGTGAATATCCATTTCTACGTGTTTGGTACGCTGGTACTGCACGGGATTGCCTGACAAATAAACGGCTGAGACGTTGTCACAATAAACTACCGTAGCTTTGAGGACCGGAACATGAAGCTCAAGAAGCAAATTACGCATCCATGTAGCTTCAGCTGCGGCATTTGCTACCCCCCTATATTCGGATTCAGCACTGGACCAGGATATGGTAGGTTGTCGTTTTGACGACCAAGAGATGAGATTGTTTCCCAGAAATATGCAATAGCCTGATGTAGAACGTCTAGTATCCGGGCATCCCCCCCAGTCGGCGTCAGAGTAGGCGACCAAAGTATTATCCGGAGATGCTGAAATCCGAAGACCGAGATCTATAGTGCCATGAATGTATCTCAAGACCCGTTTCATGAAAGCAAGGTGTGGCTCTCTTGGTGCGTGCATGAAAAGGCAAATCTGTTGAACCGCATAAGAGATGTCTGGTCTAGTAATTATAAGATACTGTAATGCCCCGGCTATGCTGCGGTATAGAGACCCATCTGATAATAATTCCCCTTCAGTAGCACTAAGCTTGGAGTTGGTATCAACAGGAGTGTGGCAGGGCTTACAAGCCGTCATACTTGCCCGGTGTAGAATATCCCGGGCATACTGTGACTGACCGAGAAACAGAGATTGATTGTCTCGGGTAACTGTGATGCCAAGGAAATGATGGAGCTAACCTAGATCGGTCATGGCGAATTCATTAGAAAGCCGGGAGATAATACTGTGGAGGAGAGCTGGTTGGTTAGCCTTGAGGACAATGTCATCGACATATAGTAGTAGATAGGCGAGCTGTTCCCCATTCGTATAAATGAATAGAGATGTATCACACGTGCTGCTTCAAAATCCCAGAGATGTGATGAATGAAGAAAACCGTGAGTACCACGCTCTTGGTGCCTGTTTTAAACCATATAGGGATTTCCGGAGATGACAAACATGGTTAGGGAACTGAGTGAACAAAACCTGGAGGTTGATTCATGAAGACCGTTTCCTGCAAGTTGCCATTTAGGAAAGCATTTTTCACATCAAGTTGGTGAATAGGCCAGGACCTCGATACCGCCAATGATAGAACTGTATGAATGGTTGCTGGTTTCACCACAGGACTAAAAGTTTCCGTGCAATCAATTCCAATAGTCTGAGATTTGCCATTGCATACAAGACGTGCCTTATACTGATCCAAGGTGCCATCAGATTTAAACTTGTGACGGAACAACCACATTGAGCGGATAACCGGTCTATCCATCGGTCTTGGAACTAATTCCCATGTATTATTAACCTGCAAGGCACTAAATTCATCGTTCATGGCACGTAGCCAGTTAGGGTCCGATAGGGCTTTAACATAGGTTGTGGGGACCGGTGAGATGGTGGAGGTTGCGGCTAGGTTGTAGCGAGGGTTGGGTTTGACAATCCCAGCTTTGGAACGGGTTTGCATTTGATGATTATTGGTGGGTGTAGTGGTTGTGGATGGGAATGGGTCAGTGGATGCAGTTTGTGGGAGGGATTGGGTTTTGTCGGTTGATGGTATGGATGAAGGATTGTTGGGTGGAGGTGTGGGTGTGGCGGTTGGG
>MCJB01023112.1:67048-79247 GCA_002018475.1 Nicotiana obtusifolia | reverse complement strand
TATATATATATATATATATATATATATATATATATATATATATATATATATATATGGAAATATTATAATGACATGATTAGGCAATAATTGAAGACAAAAGAAACAATTGCAAAGGAGTTTGAAAAGAAAACAGAAACGAGAATTTGATAGTTAGGCACAGCAAATCAATTGGAAACGAAGATTGGCGTCAAATTCAGCTGCCATATGCCAAGCGACGCGAGAGTTTTAGTTCGCGGTTGAGCTCGCGACGCACAGCCTGGCGCAAGGTAACGCGTGGACCTGGTTTGGGAGCCATTGTGTCTCTTTTTTGATTTTGAACTTGATTATTTCGTCTAGGCCTTTTACTTATACCTATAAATAGTCATTAAACACAATATTTACACAACGTTTGACGAAGGGAGAGCATAGAGCTGCCGTGGAGGCCGAGTTTCATCTTTTCTTCCACTGAACTTAGTAATTTTTATGTTTCTTCGTATGATTTAATGTTTAGCTACTATGTCTGTATTGGGTAAAATGCTTTTACATGAATTCGGGTCGGGTATAATCGAGTGCAAACGGGCCAGACCCAACTAAAAGAAGTCGTAACAGAGGCAGTACAAGGCCGAGTTAAATCGATCTTAAAACAAGAGGTCGAGCTCGATAGCCGGAGCGACCGGGGCAGTAAGAATCGACGTGACCGACCGATACCAAAGGATCGAAGACCGGCTTTGAACCGCATATCTCGCCAGTTACCGGATATTTCGCCAGGAGTAATTATCTCAACCGTCATAGCCGTTACAGCGCGATTTGGGGAGATCCTACCCCGGATTTTAGGGGATTTACCTTGTAATCAGTTATTTACCTTGTTTAGGATTCTGATTTTAGCCTATAAGAAGCATATTTCGTTCATACTTGGAATCATCTGATTTTCATCAAGGAAAACTCTTCCTCTTCAGCTACTTAATACAATTATTGTCACTGCTACAAAGGATTTATATTCTCTCATACTGCCCATCATAATCTACGGTTTCATCACCTTTTTCTTACATTACAGTTACTTTCATCACATTATTATTCAGTATCAATTTGGTTTACGGATCCTTAGTACCACGAACAAATTTAATTGTTATCCAATTCTAAGGGTAAACAGAAGTAAATTCCATATGGTCATTTTCATTATTCAGAACAGTATGACCCCCTATTACAACTTCTTTTTCTGTGAAAGCATAAATTATTTTCAAATAACAATCCAAAAAGAGAAAAGCAAAATATCAATGTAATGCGAAAGAGAATGAAGAACTTCTTACTTTCTATAGTGAAGAGACAATACTTATTCTCAAGCCATTGCTTCATTTAGTAATCAAAGAGTCAAGCACAAATTCGTTTTACATATTTAACAAGAATTCCTTTTCTTTAGTTTCTCTTTTTCTAAAGCTTTCATTCCCAAAGTTAAAGGCAAAAGGAGGAGCTTTGCCTTTAAATGCCTTTTAGAAAGGGAAGCGAGTGAGAAGCTGTCAGTGCGTCAGCTCGCACTTCCTTTCTTTCCTTTAGGAAAATCTTTTTTTCTCAATGCTGACAATGCCAACCCCCACGCATGTTATAGAACACAGAATATAAATAATTAGATATATTTTTTCTTTAATGGTATAAAGTTTGTAAAGAAAGTATAATCACATAATTCAACGTGATACCAAAATATGAAGAAAAAAAAAATCTTAGTTCAAATCACATCATCATCCATTATAAAAAGAATTTTTACATTTTTGATAAAGAAAAAGGTCATGAGATTTGTAGGTTCAAATCACTATTATTAGCAGCCGCATACACAAAATTAACACAAACACAATATATTATACAATTTAACTCGTAAGTTCAACTATGTTTGGTTCTTAAGTCATATTAATAAAAGGATGGCCAGTTGCACTAAGCTTCCGATGCGCAAGGTCCGGGGAAGGACAGGACCACAAGGATCTATCGTTCGCAGTCTTACCATACATTTCTGTTAAAGGCTGTTTTCACGGTTGTTAAGTTATATTCTTATCTTAGATTGATATTTACTCTCTATCATTTCTTCAAGCAATATTAGCCTATTAAATTATACATATTTTTAAAAGAAATTATAAGCATATGTTAAAAAACAAAAAGGTACCTCCCATAACAACCCTTTCCTTTTCTTCCATCAATTTTAAATTCACATAAAAACAAACTTAAAATTACATTATAGCAGTTTTATTGTTTTTTCTTTTCAGTTGTAGCAACCAACCTTTTTGTCATAACTACGTGCGATCCTTCATAGATTCCCTCCTTTTTTTCTCAATCTTTACCTTTCTTCCAACTCTTCAACTTGATTATTTTTTCTCATTATTGATGCCCCATGCATCTGTTAAAGAATCTCAACTCCATCTTCAAAACCTTGAACTCTCCTTACTGGCCTTTTCTTTTACTTCTTTATTTTGATTCTTTCTGAGTTTCCAAGCTGTGGCCAAAGAACAAGACAATCAGTCTTGGCACATTTTTTTGTATATAATATAGCTTTATACCCAAGAATACAGAAACACCAGAGCTCTCTGTTTTAAACTTTCTTTTTTTGGTATGTGAAATATGGCAAGTTCATCTGGTATGAATATTAAAGAAGGGATAAATTCATGTAGCGGGAATAATTCGATAGGGGGAAGAGATACTTCTTCTTCACCTACAAGTTTTCAACAAAATCAGGTTTCAATGGATTGGACTCCAGAAGAACAAGCTATCTTGGAGGAAGGTTTGGTAAAGTGAGTGAATCTTTAAAGTCTTGATTTGATTGATAACTTGTGGCTTCTCTTTGTTGGGTTGGCTATTTTATGGTGGCCTGTAAATTACTTGCTTGTTGTTGTGGTTAATTGTCTAAGCTTTGTGATTAGTATAATGATGAATTAGTCAATTTTTGCATGTTATATTTGCTAGGTACAAATATACAGTCTGTGAGGATTCATTTAGCCGATCCTCACTCGCTTGAATTAATCTGTGTGGACTAACATAAATCGAGCCTAGTTGCTGTTGTGCAAATATATGATTTTTCTAGTTTTTAGTTTGATTAAGTTGGTGTTAGCTCTTTCCTTCTTATGGCAAGAATTCCTTTATGATATTGGAAATGATTCCTTTTTCTTTTGTTTCTACTTTATATGCTCCCTATTTTACTTCTTTCAACAGTTAGAGTTAGTTAACCAAGTGAGAAGGTGCTTTAACAGTATATTTAACAAAATTGTAACATTATTGTCGTTTTTCGTTTGATTGAAACTTAGGACTTTAGGCATATATATGGTCTAATGACTAGTGTTCTCTGGTTCACTTGGTTTCTCCTGTGATAATCTCAAAGAAGTACCTGAAAACACTGCCCTTCCCGTATGAAGTTTTAAGAGATTTTGGACCAATGGTGGAGCCACATCTTTTCAGTAGTAGTCTTGTCCGAAAACCTCAGACAAAAAGCCAGCTTAAGTGTACCAAGGTTCTGAAAGAGAGACAAGCCTTAAGGCAACTAAAGCTAGGAACGCAGACTAAAGATATCTTACTGAGATAGGAAGTGCGAGACATGATATGAGGAACATTTGAGAGTGTCACTAAAGATTATGAACACAAGTTCTCTTACTTACGAAATAGAGGTCTTGAAGTGAGGAAAAGAATTTGAATAGTTCTGTCATCAGCATTTCTAACTATTGCTATTCGGTTTATGATATGATCCGAACCTAGTTTTAGATTCTGCTAACTTCTAGTATTAGAAACGACTTTTTTGTTTTATTTTTTAAAGAAGGATAACGGATAAATTTTAGGCTGATGTTTCTTTAATTCCTTCGTTTATCTTGTCAACTGTGTTGATCTCTTATTTCTTGTAGAGGTTTATCTCTTTAAGCTACTTTTCTCAAGGGTCTAGAGTTCATTGGTATTTACTGAAGCTCCATATCCAGGACAACTATTGCATCTGGGAAATAACTCTTAAAAATAACTGCAGATATGCCTCCGAGACAAGCATATCCCGTTATGCAAAAATTGCAATTTCGCTGAAGAACAAGACTGTTCGTGATGTGGCATTACGATGTAAATGGACCACGGTAAGTTCTCCTAGCTGCTGCATTTTGTGGCTGAAAACTCTCCCCGAACTTGATACTTAAACAAAAATATAACCGGAAAAAGTAAAAAACTGGAATTTATCACTTTGAAAACAAAATATAGACAAGCATGCATCTAACAATCAACTGCACCTAATTCCCAGATAAGCCATAGCTAGTCCTAAAAGCATTGAAATTCTTAACCACAACACAGTAACATGCATTGTTTTCTATAGTGTTGTTGTACTGACTGTGTTACTATCCCTGTAGAAAAAGGAAAATAGCAAGAGAAGGAAAGATGACGCAAACCTATTGAAGAAAAATAAAGATAGAAAGGTAAACACTTGTTTTTATCTCTTGTGTTGATATTGGTTTCCCTATCTGTTTGAGCTCATTTTTATTTACGAAACAGCACCATGAGAGTAAGGTTGCAATTCCATTCTTTTGAAGTTTCTTTTGATTAAGGCATGAACACATCACTTTCATATCTTCCCGTTATGACCAGAAATTATAGCATGATCCAACAAAGAATCGTCCATTCTTTTCTGCTTTTCAGACTAATCTGGCTTTTGAGATATTTCTGAAGAGCTACTTTAAGTATCTCCCAGTCATAGAAGTTCCTCCAAGAAGTTTTCTCCAGTGATCTGTTGTTTCTCCTACAGCTTCCAGTTGTAGCTTCTTGAAATCTAACAGTGTGCAACATGTGTTGGACACATTTTCTTGACTGGCAAACACGTCATCACTAGTATGATTTCTAACATGTAAGCCCTCAAGAAGTGTCTTTCTGAACAATTATCTTAATCTTCATGCTCTTGGTTTGATGAGAGTAGTCGAGAGAACTCCCCAAGCAACAGAACACATAAGTAGTGTGATTATCTTCCTCTCTTTTACCGTCTTCTACTTTGTTTCTGTGTTTTTCTAAAACCTGTAATGAACAATATGTTAGAATGCCGCATATTGGTTGAGGGAATAGACTGTTGTCTCCTTATATGGTCTTGAATAATTCTCATCTCATGATCTCTCTTTTGGGTTGAGTCACACATTATATCAATTTTCTTAACATTGTATTAGAGCCATACCTATACTTATTCTTTGTTACCCCATGTTGGATCCCCATACTATATTGTTCATATTCCAAATGTCCAATCCTGGGCATGCGTCTGGAGAGGGGACGGAGGGGTATTAGAATATCCCATATTGATTGGGAATGAGGTGTTGTCTCCTTAAAAGATTTTGGGCAATTCTCACCTCATG
The DNA here is from genome assembly GCA_002018475.1 of Nicotiana obtusifolia. NCBI lineage: Eukaryota > Viridiplantae > Streptophyta > Magnoliopsida > Solanales > Solanaceae > Nicotiana > Nicotiana obtusifolia. The sequence goes on along the minus strand of MCJB01023112.1, from coordinate 73,932 downwards.
ATCTTGCTTATGGGATTTGAGTTAAGCCCATGGTGCCTTTTCTTAACAGACCAATGTTTGTAAGACTTTCAGCATTAGCTGGTTCTTATGACCCTCTAAAGAATGGTTTTTCACAGACCAATCTTGTCTACCTGTGTTAACAATAAAACACCAGATAGTATCTCCTATGGACCTAGCTAATGGTGGCAAAATGAATTAAAAAAAATAGTTATCAATCCATATTATCCACTAAAAAATAGGTTGGATAATGAACTTTTTAAAAACGGGTCAAATATGGATAAGAACCATATTATCCACTTAGAAAATGCATAACCAATGGATAACTAATGGGTTTAACTTTTACATTTGTAAATATTCAAATTGGGGGTTCCTCGAGCTTGGGAGACTAGGAATTCTCCGGAAAGTAATCATATTCAAAAAGACATGGATAATATGATTATTCATATTATCCGTCAGTTAACCTATTTTTTACCAGTATTGAATATGGGTTGGGTCAAATAATTTATTCGTTTTTGCATTACCAGTTTTCGATTCGACCCGCGCATTTGCCACCCCTAAACCTAGCTAACATCATTAACCTACCCCCGACTTTGTACTTGGATAATATGAGTGAAAGGATTTTGAAGGACTCAGAGCTTCCTGCAAAAGTGAACCTTGCATCATTTGTGGCTACCTCAAAAATTTTGTCCTCTTTTAATAACTCTCTTTATTTAGATGATGACATGATTTGGCCCTAGAATTTTCTCTTCCCCATTGAAGAGGGGGACTATTTATAATGTTAAGTTGCTAATATATTTCTGTGAATGTGATATAACATCCAAGCATAGATCTGATAGAAATGATGAAAATTCATCTGGAAACCTAAAGATTATAGTCAGACATGGCTTAATGCAAGGAATATATGTAGAGTTTAATCCCTGGAAAAGTTCAACAACTTTCTCTGCAATACTAGCACCTCGATTGTTGCTTAACAAAAATTTATAGAAATTATGAAGAGCATGTTTTATCTTAGTCTTTCACATGCTTTTATAAAGTTGTCTGTAATGAGGCTCAAGGAAATGTGTTACATTCTTTTCTTAGGAAAAATTGACTGATCCTACTGCAGCGTCGTCCCCTGTAGTAATCCAGCCTGGTTATGTTCCCTATGCTCAAGGAGTAGTTTCAAATAAGAGTGATGGCTTCGCCGCGTATCATGGTCAGTTTAACTTCTCAAAAATAGTTAGTAGATTAAAATTGCTCTTTTTCTTTAGCATGAAATTTAGATATCTGAATTATGTCTTGTTCGTGTTCATCATAAAAAACACATGAAACTACATTCTTACATTTTAAGTTCTTTGTCAATGTTAACTCAATATTAAAAAATAAATAAATCCTCCATATGAGAAGTGATGAAAACTTAAATCTGTGAAGTATAAAGAGTTTGAGATCCCCAACTAGCATGGGATGGAGGTATAGTTGTCTGATTGATTGATTAAGAATTTTAGATGCATTAATTAAATGATAGTTCTATGTCGGCAATCTGCACACTATTTTGATATCCCATATCCCGATGTTTTCAAAAGCGAAAAGCGCAAAACAAAGACATGGTCCATGTGATTTTAACCAAAATATGAGAAGCAAAGCGCGCACAACCTATTGGAAATGTAAAGAATACCAATTATATCTGAGTTTAATACTATAATGATCAACTCGCGATTAGAATAACTAACTTTATCGTCCCATATATAATAACATTAGTATTAATTCAACTCCTCAGAGTTGAGATTCAAACAACTGCTCCCCACTGGGATAACATTGCAACTCATTGTTTGAAGTATGAACTTGGCTGAATCATATAGCACATGTAAGATGTTGAGGTCTACAAGTTTTGGGGACAAACACCTGATATCTCAAGTTAAAGCAATGTTCTTCTCATCTAATTCCAACATCTTTTATTCATTGCAGCGACAGTCAGTGTCACCACGCAGCTTATTCATCAAAATGCTCGGATCTTTGAACAGATTTCCGCGAATCTTGTAACACATCAAGTAAGAATGCAGCTTATCTGATATAATTTCAAACTATTTTCTTGTGAACACCTGATATCTGATATATTGGGGACTATCCATAATAGGCCCCCTCTGTAAACGACGATAACTCTAAACTTATATGCTCCACTTCTTTCTTGCAGATACACGAGAATACTCGACTTTTGTGTCAAGCTCGAGATAACATCTTCATGATTTTACAAAAGTACGTGTGAAGTCTCTTGAGTATGCCTGTTCCTCTACATCTTCTAAATTTTTTCTGCAGTATGTAAAGTCCATCCACTAGGTTAGTAACTGCTCCCCATTACCCTCATTCTTGTGATCATTTTGATTCTCATGGAATGTGCCTACTGTCCCATTTGTAGGATATTTTTTGTTGCCTCTTGTCCCCCTAGTTTGTTTTCAGTGCAGGAAAATATTAAGGCAAGTTACATACTACAACAGGTTACACTGATAGTGCAAATATTCTTTGCAATACCTCATTTTTTATTTGGGATAAAAGGCAAGCACTACTAGAAATTCGAACATGATCATCGAGTGAGCCAGAAATCCTTATTTTCTGGATCACTTGACAGCTTTGCGTTACTTGTGATACTAATATTTGGCTTTGTTCATTATTCTTTTACTTGTGGCTGTTTAACTGCATTGTTAACTTAAGTATGGAAGCAGCCATTAACCTAAGATGTACCAAATTTGCAGGTTGAATGAGTCGTCCTACATACTGAAGCAGATGCCACCACTTCCTGTTAAGTTAGATGAAGAACTTGCCAACTCTATCCTTCCCCCGTCAACTCATGCAATTGGGTGATGATACTCACCACATGAAATTGGACATCCGCGGCTATTCATTTTAAGATTTTACAGAGGATAAAAGGTTGCCAATGAAGTGCCTGCTTTTGTCATCTCCACCGCGGAGGGAGCAAGAGAAAGAGAGAAAGAGAGAAAGAAAACGAAGAATTGACCGACTTGAGTACATTTGTTGGGCATACTGTACTTGCTTTGTTGCTACCTTTCGCGGTAGAAATCATAGCTCATGCTCGAAAACACTGTACATTCATAAAATAGAGTTTACATTAGAGAGATTATTAAGTTAAGAGTCTTAACTATTCTCACTCTTTTCTTGCCCACCTCATCAATTACATGCTTTGGTAAGTTCATGTCAGCTAAGCGTCTGCCTATTGTCACATTTTCTTGCCTACCTTACCTATTTGAACGACAATCTGAATTTAACTTAAAAGGTAATTTATAAGGGTACAGATAATGGATTTTCACGTTACCATTTATTGTAGTTAGGTGGACTCGGTCTTTCACCATGTAGCCATATATCTGAAACCCAAAAAAAAAAAAGTAAATAAATAAATAGCAGCATGGGACGAAAGAAAATTTGGATACTCTTGTGCCTAATCATTCCATCTGGAGAGGAACCAAAGATTACTTATTTACATAGACTAGATTTTACGTGTTATTGAAACGAAGATGTGTAACTGGAAAATGAATATTTCTATGAAAAAACATCTTTTCATTTTGAACACTGTTTGAAATGGCTTCAGTTCAAGAGTAAAATTACAAGAGTAAAACCAAACAAATATCACGCCCCATATTCATGGAACTCGTGAAAAAGAATAAGAAGAAAAAAACACCCATCAGACACCGAAAATACAATCACCTAAATGAATACAAAGATGATCAAAATGATAAATCCATGGGAACGGGGGATAACAAATACACAGCAGCCCAAGTATTGATACCATTATGAGATGTTCTTAACTGAAGGAGGCCATGACAATCTCCTGTGGTCCATACCATCACCTTTTGCAATTTCACTACCTTCTTGTGGCTCGCTTTCTTGCCTTCTCAGGCTTCCAACGGCTAAATCATCAAAGCTTGTCTCTGATCTCCATGGGGGAGGAGTCACACAATCAGTATCTCCAAGTGTTCTTTGTGAAGGCTCGTTGCTAGGTGTTGTAGACAAGGAAGAAGAATGACCAACTCTCAAAGCATGCAGTGTTGCAATTGACTCTCTCATCGCAGACATGGCTTCAAAGAATCGGGTGCTAGAAGCTAAAGCAACAGGAATTGGACGAAGCATTTCCTACATTAATTAAAACATCAAACTTGAGAATCCAATGCAATTTGGTATCTTGTTTAAAATATTTGATTTTACTTTTCCTATCCATATATGTGAATTTATGAAGTTCTCCTGCATGTTTCATGCAACAGATCCAAGCATTCAACAGAGTAAAGCTAATTCAGGGTCTCGAAAAGGGATAATCCCATGTGCATTTTGAGGGTTCAACTCACCAGTTACGCAATAAAAAAAGAATGCAACACTGCACTAGTGATTTCATGGATTCCTAGTTCCTTTAAATCTTTTTTGGTTAAAACTTCTAGCATCAGTCTTACCTGAGCGCACATACAAACATGTACTGCTTCTGTACGGATTCAAACGCTCTAACATCTAGTTGCATCGTCCATCTCCGTGCATATTTGTCAGTTATAGCCCCCAATAACTACACCACTTCATTTTATTCTTTCCATCTTATAGGGATTCACAATTTTCTTTCCATCAAAGAGTATGCAACTACAGTGACATGCCCATCCACAAAATGAAAATTAGCATTTCCTTGCATCAAACAAATAGGAATAAAAAAATGAGCACCATCAAGCACCTGACAACTGTCACCTGGAGAGATATATGCAAATGTGATGGTTCCATTCACCCTTACTAATTCAGGAATCCCCACATGCAAAATAAAATAATAGCTTCCACACAAAACATATTACTTTAGTACAGCATTATGAATGATGCTTCAACACTCAAAACAATCATAACAAATTAGTTTTATATTTACAACATATGAAGAACGAGTTAATCGGCAGGAGAAAGGAAGAGCATACCCCCCAAACTGTTGGCGGTTCTTTAAAATTCTGACTCCATTGAAAATCTGTTACAGAGGCTGTTAAAGCACCATAATCACTAGCAGCCCTCATCAGCAATTCTGAAAATTGTTTCTGCACAATTCAATAGCATTAGGCATCTATATCTATTGGCTTGTTAAAGGCTAAATGATTAAATGAACAGTTGAAAAAGCTCAAGACTGATATAGAAGCATCTGAGTTCTTTCACAAGGTAAATATTGTACAGTAGGGTGTGTTAAAAGTGAAGTGTTTGTGTAATTAAGAATGTTATAATTGGTATCTAGTTAGTCACTCATCGACTAAATATAAGATGTAGATTCCGTTCTACAACTATAAATAGGTGAGTCATGTATTCCACTATCCTCGTGTTAGCAAAACATCTTTTTTCTTATCTTAGTTTTTCTCACTGGGTGTTCAAGTTTCAAAGGGCCACACGACAAGGACTAAGCAGTAGCTCTTCTGAAGAGCACCACAGATATGCGTGTGTGTGTCATCAATTGTTGTCGTTCTTCTACTTTTTTGGAGTGCGCCAGAGGCACGGTAATGGGGAACAGACACCAGGGACATGCATGGTCAGATGGAACGGTCATCAGAATTAAGAGCAATGCAGCTAGAATGAGCACCACAAAGGGACAAGAATAATGCGCTTATGAAAAAAAGGAAGAGCTTTGATTGGGCAATTGTCTTAAGTGGTCACTCTATGACCAACTGCCCATAGCCACATCCTCACGACCATTCACTCATAGCCAAGCTACGGAGCTACAAGCGTTTGGAATGATGATCTTGAAGATGGAAGCTTCAACAAACCCTTTGGAAATGAGGTCCACAACATGTTACACATTGCAACAATGGAAGAAAGGACCTAACTTGGAGCTTGGAGCTGAAGAAGAAGCCCTTGGACAGCACTTGAAGGTTGCAGGAACTGTAGCTGAGGCATTACACAATCACAGAGGAGAGCTGGGAGACTGATATTGCTGTCGCGGAGCTCATGGGGCGATCAAGGAAGAAGGATTGGAACTAGCAGTCACAGAGCGATTGTAGAAGAGCCTGAGTCGACTGAATATAACGATCGCGGATCTTGAAGGGCAATCGCGATGACCACCTGGAGGCTCATTTTCAGCATTTAGCTAATGACGTTTTAAGCCTTTTGAAGGGTTATTTCGGGCAAGCTATGTAATAAATAGGCTTAGTATAATTAGCCCAATACCTAGTTTCATTCTTTAGCTTTTGATGAACATGATAATGGAGATTCTAGCTTCTCTAGTGAGTATGTAGTGAGTAATTAGTGGTTACTTTAGTGAGTACTTTGTTAGTGAGTCTCTTAATTGCTTTGAGACTTTGCTCTCGGATTGAAAAGAGCTCCAATCTATTGAGTATCCTAATAGTTTAGGTGCTAATAGATTGTATCTTGGGGTGATTACGTGTTGATTAATCAAATTATTACTAGTTCCCTTTTAATTTTGTATCTAACTTCTATCCTTTTAATTCCTTGTTATTTTCAATTCCTTTTTCTTGTTTGCGATTGTGATAATCTTGGCATCAGAGATAGGTTAAACAATTTCTTGTTGATTGTTTTTTATTATAAAATCAGAGAAAAAAATTCCGAAAATTACCCAAAATAGAAAGTTCTTGAGCTTGGTTGGAGTTTGATTTCTGTGGATGAATTCGAGTTTTGGTTGTTTAACTACTGTTGAGATTTTTTTTGGAGAATATGTGAATCAATTGTTGTTGCAAATCAATCAAATGAGATCTGAGAATTGGAAATTCAATTGAAGAACATTGTTGAACTTTGGGCTTGAGTTTGAAAATCAAAATCTGAAAAATAGTTTTTGAAAACGATTGGGTGTGATTGAAAGTTGTTCTATATACTTGTTAGAATTGTATCTGAAGTGGAGAGTGTTTGGAATCAATTTGGTTGGGATTGAATCAAATTTTGGG
>MCJB01023112.1:23514-67028 GCA_002018475.1 Nicotiana obtusifolia | reverse complement strand
TTCAGGACCGCAATAGTGGTCGCACCATCAGTTTTCTTGCACCAGAAACTACAGGTTTTGACATTGTTTTTGGGTTCAAATTTGGGATTTTCCACTCCATTTCAATTTTTTTTTAATTTTCCTACCTAGTTAATACTAAGTAAACTGTCCCTACTTGTGTTTAGCTAGTTTTTGAGCTTTGCGTCATTATTTCCGTGTTAATTGCCTAAAAGCTTTGTTTCTTTGTTTATGTTGCGACTTTGTTGGTTCAAGTCCGTATTTACTTGTTTGTCCGTGAGAACACACAACTTCCACTCCATTCTGAAGACGATTGGAACTAGCAGTCACAGAGCGATTGTAGAAGAGCCTGAGTCGACTGAATATAACGATCGCGGATCTTGAAGGGCAATCGCGATGACCACCTGGAGGCTCATTTTCAGCATTTAGCTAATGACGTTTTAAGCCTTTTGAAGGGTTATTTCGGGCAAGCTATGTAATAAATAGGCTTAGTATAATTAGCCCAATACCTAGTTTCATTCTTTAGCTTTTGATGAACATGATAATGGAGATTCTAGCTTCTCTAGTGAGTATGTAGTGAGTAATTAGTGGTTACTTTAGTGAGTACTTTGTTAGTGAGTCTCTTAATTGCTTTGAGACTTTGCTCTCGGATTGAAAAGAGCTCCAATCTATTGAGTATCCTAATAGTTTAGGTGCTAATAGATTGTATCTTGGGGTGATTACGTGTTGATTAATCAAATTATTACTAGTTCCCTTTTAATTTTGTATCTAACTTCTATCCTTTTAATTCCTTGTTATTTTCAATTCCTTTTTCTTGTTTGCGATTGTGATAATCTTGGCATCAGAGATAGGTTAAACAATTTCTTGTTGATTGTTTTTTATTATAAAATCAGAGAAAAAAATTCCGAAAATTACCCAAAATAGAAAGTTCTTGAGCTTGGTTGGAGTTTGATTTCTGTGGATGAATTCGAGTTTTGGTTGTTTAACTACTGTTGAGATTTTTTTTGGAGAATATGTGAATCAATTGTTGTTGCAAATCAATCAAATGAGATCTGAGAATTGGAAATTCAATTGAAGAACATTGTTGAACTTTGGGCTTGAGTTTGAAAATCAAAATCTGAAAAATAGTTTTTGAAAACGATTGGGTGTGATTGAAAGTTGTTCTATATACTTGTTAGAATTGTATCTGAAGTGGAGAGTGTTTGGAATCAATTTGGTTGGGATTGAATCAAATTTTGGGAGAAAGCTGAAGCTAGTTTGTTAAGACTTGAAGAGCACCCGAACCCAGTTGAAGGTCCGCGATCGCCGGCTTCAAGCCGCTTCCATGGAAGGCAGAAATCCACTTGTGCATCGCGATAGCGAATGTTTTCAGTCCACAAGGGCAGCGATTGCAACTCCAGGACCGCGATAGCGATCGCACCATCAGTTTTCTTGCACCAGAAACTACAGGTTTTAACAGCGTTCTTGGGTTCAAATTTGCAAAGGTTTTTCAGGCCGCAAGGGCCACGATTGTGATTGAAAGTTGTTCTATATACTTGTTAGAATTGTATCTGAAGTGGAGAGTGTTTGGAATCAATTTGGTTGGGATTGAATCAAATTTTGGGAGAAAGCTGAAGCTAGTTTGTTAAGACTTGAAGAGCACCCGAACTCAGTTGAAGGTCCGCGATCGCCGGCTTCAAGCCGCTTCCGTGGAAGGCAGAAATCCACTTGTGCATCGCGATAGCGAATATTTTCAGTCCACAAGGGCAGCGATTGCAACTCCAGGACCGCGATAGCGATCGCACCATCAGTTTTCTTGCACCAGAAACTACAGGTTTTAACAGCGTTCTTGGGTTCAAATTTGCAAAGGTTTTTCAGGCCGCAAGGGCCACGATTGCGACTTCAGGACCGCAATAGTGGTCGCACCATCAGTTTTCTTGCACCAGAAACTACAGGTTTTGACATTGTTTTTGGGTTCAAATTTGGGATTTTCCACTCCATTTCAATTTTTTTTTAATTTTCCTACCTAGTTAATACTAAGTAAACTGTCCCTACTTGTGTTTAGCTAGTTTTTGAGCTTTGCGTCATTATTTCCGTGTTAATTGCCTAAAAGCTTTGTTTCTTTGTTTATGTTGCGACTTTGTTGGTTCAAGTCCGTATTTACTTGTTTGTCCGTGAGAACACACAACTTCCACTCCATTCTGAAGACGATTGGAACTTGTTGTGAAGCCTTGGGCCTTCGTTTAAACGTTGAATTCTATTCAACAATATTATGCTATTCAAATACAATGAATCTAATAAAATTGTAATCTATAAAAATTCTTCCACAAAACGATGTTGATTTTTCCCAATCTTCAACAAAAACGGTATTTGCGATAGTGATAAGCTCTTCAGTAGTCATTATATATTTGGTCAAGCATCTATCTCTAGAGGTCTAGGTATTCCAGGAAGATAAGCTGATTACAGTTGGCAAGTAACAAACCTGATATTCAGCTTCAACAGGAATACAGTCCAACGAATATGGTTGTTGAAGACGAGCTATTATGCGGTCCTACAAAACCCACAGAAGATTTTTATGCGAACACAACAGCAAAATGAAACAAATATGGAAAGAAATCATAATGGCAAAATAAATAAATAAATTATGTAATTCCGCTATTGGACGAAATTTGCTTCACTAAGACCAAATAAAGTTGTCAATGCTCTTTGCTAGAACAACTGCAAGCTAATGCAAGAGTTCTTGATAAATTTTCTGGTCTCAACTCAGGGCAGGCCTTACTTTCTTCCACTGCATTTCAATAAAATGTTCCTTTTTTGTTTTTGATAAGTAAAATAAAATGTTCGCCATCTTAAATATTGAAGGTTTTCACATTACAAGCAGCAGTCAGTAGAGCTACTGACTGATCAATAACTCCTACACAGTGCATGACTCCACTCCCTCTTTCTTTCTTTTCCACTCACTACCAATGACTCCTGCATGCAAGAATACAAGAGTGCACAAAGAAGCACATCCATAATACTTTCATGAATACAGCTGTTGTGCTCGAATAAAACAGCAAATGCATCACACACGCATAGGGAGACCAACATCATTCTTCCTTTTCACCGTCTGTACTAGATATTGCAGAAACAAAAGTTTTTTATTCCATATATCCTTGCATGAATACATCTTTAATTCATTCAGTGAACAAAACCTATACAAATCAACAACCACTTGAACAAACATATTCATATCTCGAAATTCTTGTAGTTTTTTTCTATGTGTCTTAATGTGTTTATTCTGGTGAGCCTAAATAATTAAGTCCAGAAAGTGCACATGCTGCATGTGATGATCCCTCTTCTGGAAAACACGAAAGCATTGACGAATGGAAGAACATCAACCATTTGACAGGAGGGAATTTTGTTTAGTTTCAGAAAGGTGGACAGAGAGGATCACGATGAAATTTGAAATCACCAAATGTAAAACTACGCCAAAAATAGAAGTTAAAACGCAGATTAAGTCAATTACCTTATTCTGAATAACGTCCTTCAAAATAGTAGTAATCCTTTGCAATGTTTCAATCTTCTTTTCCATTTCACTGACATGTGTCAGATGAGCAACATTTTTGTCCTCCTAAAGTTGTAGCACAGTACTACGTTAGTTCATGATATCATCTAAAAGAGTACATTTTTCAATTACCAAAGCTAAATAGAGAACGATATCGAATAGTTTAGGTGTGTAAGATGTAAAATTTTCAAATTATTTTGAACTGTTAAGTAACCATGCCCTGCTGCAATGGATAGGACATATGCAATATTAGGGTCAAGTAAAAAGTCGAAGTGGTATAAATTCACTAGCAAAACATCGTGTTGGATAATTTAAAAAGGATGAAATTCTTTAGAATCTGAAGAATGTCACCTTTCGACCTTGAAGTTCGACTTGTAAATCAGCAATTTTCCTTTGAACAGCAGTGAGTTCCTTCAAGACCCTTATCAAATCATCACCATTTTCACCAGTGGTGGTGGATAAGTTTTGGATCTCCTCCTAAGCAACGGGAATGTTGTTGAATTCCAATCAATAAATCTCAAATATGAATATTGCTACAAAAATCAGCAGTACAAGACTCGATTAAAAAGAAAAAAGTGTGGACCTGGGAATTGGGAGGAGTCGGAAGAGAGAAGCCGAGTTCAGAAGCAATTGAAAGAGCATCAGACATTCCACCAAGTCTTCTCATTGGTTTCCTTCCAACCCATGTAGGATTTGACTCGCTTCCCATCATCGCATTTGGATTTGGATTTAACTCTCTCTCTACACACAATGTCTCCTATATATTTTAAACTTCAAGTTCCGGTCGGCCATAAAGTTCCTTCGTTGTTACTTGTTAGTATTACTTAGATCCCTTTAGTTTTGGAAAACAGCACTTCCGCCCCCTTGTGTTTGGAATATATGGTAGATACATTTTTTTGGCCAATAATCTCTGTAGGAATTAATTAAAGGTTTTTCCGGGGAAAAAAATATAAGTAGGCAATATTTAAGTTAATTTTCAGTTACCTTGGAGAAACAGGAATTTTATAAAACAGGCAGCTATATAAATATATTCTTCGTAGGAAGCTATAAATATAGACCGAGAATCACGTTTTAAAAAAATTCAAAGCATTCAATTTAAGCAACACACTTCCTAAATTAGTGCTGAATAATAACGAAGAGATTAATGCTTTTTCTATTGCTACGTGCATATATAAGACTAGTCTTAGGATATGTGCTTTGTACGTGTTTTCCTTATCAATAAGTAAATAATTTTTGAAAAGTTAGATAATTATTAAATAATGTGTTTGAATTATAAAATAAAAATAAGCTATATAACTTTCTAATAACACGACTGGGCAAGTTTTTGTCAAACAATATCGAATTGTACATTATGTGTATATAAATGGTATAATTATATATACTATTGGTATAAAGGTTTATTTTTAATTGTATGTCAACATAAATTTTTACACAGTATAATGATCGTATTAAATAGTTTATAAATTATAATAGTATGTAGTATATTAATATACATAGTATACTGAATCCTTTAGCCATTGTATGTTTATATTGTGTTTTAATGTAATAATAGTAGATAATAAACATAGATGGTATTATAAATATATATAGATATATTATCACAACTTAAAATTTTACAAAGTTGTGATGACACCTAACTCAACTCGCTAAGTAAACCCAACAGTATAGGTCACTACTATGATAAGATACCAACAGAGATAATGAACAAAATAGCCAAAAGAGTTGAATACAACTACCCAAGGACTATTAATACAAGCCACGAGCGACTATGAGTAAGAGTACAATTTTAGATTGAGAAAAAATACATCATCTATTAGAAATTTACATAAATAGAGTTATCATTTTTAATCTACAACGAACAAATGGTAGCTTGTATCGAGAGTGCTGGTACATCTTCAATGCTAGACTCTCGAACTCCGCAGTTGCTCTTCCCCAAATATCTGCACACAAGGTGCAGAAGTGTAGTATGAGTACAACCAACCACATGTACTCAATAAGTATCTTGACTAACCTCGATGGAGTAGTGACGAGGTTTTTAAGTCAAAAGATACTCACTAATATAACATGTTCAGTTATGTTTGCAATAGAAATAACATGAAAATAACAAAGTAGATTACAAAAACAAATTATGAGAAGTAGCAAATGATTAACTAAAAGAAATCACAGTCAGTTTACTCAATATCACAACCAATCCTTTTCTAACAGCTCAAGTCATGAGGTTAAAGAGACAACCACCAAACGACATAGTAAACCCACGAACCTTTATAATATGAGGAATGTGTTCAAGATATCAAATCATTTACCTCATCCTCACCAAATATATACATGTATGTCAAATCAATTGGCATGGCCATAACCTTCATACATTTATCTCATCCTCACCAAGCATATGTATAACAGTATCAACCAGGTAGAAGGAATACCAGCAACAGTAACAATAAAGTAGAAGGTACACAGATAACAGTAACTAAAAAGGCAGAAACATATGGATAATGGTATCAGGCAAGGTAGGAGGTACAAAAGTAATAATGGCAAATAAGGTAGGAGAACATAGATTTCAATAACAACCAAGATAGAAGGTTTAAATAAAACACCGACAAATGAGTGAAAACATAGATGTAAATATAACAACAAGAAAGAAAGCATGACAAAATAAATAGATATAAGGCATGATAGAACAATAACAAATAAGGTAGAAGGCAAAGATGTGACAATAACAAGCGACATAAAAAGCACAGGTGCAAAAATAACAAATCAGGATAAAGGCATAAATGTATGCAAGAAAAAGATAACACAATATAATGCATGTCTCTCATCCTCACCTTCACGAAAACACACTTCGTGCCATGAACTCTTATTCTCACATTATAATATAAAAATAATTGCACGACATCACAGTCACGACCCAAAATCTGCCTAGTTATGATAGCACATAATCTAACCCTCTAGGTAAGCCAAATAACGGCCAACACAATTCTACTGAAATTAATATGAAATCAATAAGTGAAGTAACTAGATTCCCATACAATATCCAAGGATTGGTAGTACAAGTCATGAGCTACTAAGACTTAGATTACAAAACTGATATGAAATAAATACAACATAGGTTTGGAATGTACATAAATAAAATTCAAGCCTAAAGCTACCAAGAACAAGTGATAGTCATATCCTGAACGCAGGTACGTCTTTAGTGCTAGCTCCCGTCATCCACAGCATTTCAACTCCAAGATCTGCACGCAAGGTGCAGAAGTGTAGTATGAGTACAACCAACCCCATGTACTCAGCAAGTATCATAACTAACCCCGGTGAGGTTATAGAAGCAAGAATTATAAATGATACTTGCTATTACCTGTACAGTTCATAAGCCCAACAAGTACAGAATAGAAAATATGATCAAATCATGGAATCACAGATAAAACCACATAGGTGCTCTCAGTTTTCTCAACGTAATCTGCAGTAAACAATCCAACATATAAGGAAGATATGCAAATAAATCAGGTAACAACCAAGGAAAATTGTAAGTAAATATGAAATGCAATAACCAAATATCAATCCGTTGCGGCGCGCAACTCGATCCAAATAGAATTCACATCACGACTCTCAGTCCCACATATGAATCTCAGTAACTGAACCAAACCAATAACCAGCTCTCCCAGAGCTCACATCAACCAGAAAGCTGTCGGGTTATCTTAATTTGCGCGTACACCATCAAGAGAGAAACATGATAGGGTGACCCTAGGGGATGAATCCATATCCACACACAGCATGAACAATTCAACGTGTTATTGGCCCAGCATGGTCACAGGCTCAGTATCATAATCCGCCGGGCGTGGTCACAGGCTCAATATCATAATCCGCCTGGCATGGTCATGGGCATAACAATATAATCCTCCCGGCGTGGTCACATGCATAACAATACAATTCGCCCGGTGTGGTCACAGACATAACAACACAATCAGTCCGGCGTCGTCACAGGCATAACAACAGAATTCGCCCGGCTGGTCACATGCATCCAGTCCAAATCATATCACATAGAAGTACATATAAAATAACACATGTAAATAATCAATAATTATCAGATTTCATGCTCCTAGACGGGTATAAGTGACATGCTACAACATATGTATGTGCAAAGCGTACTATCATAGCTCAAGTCGGCAATTTCATCACGAACATAGCAAATACAAAGTTCAATCAGGAGATTAGCCTCTACGTAACCTCAAAACATGGATCAAATAGCTCACAATAGGGTTACAACAATGAGAAACATCACAGCTTAAAGTTTAACAATCAATTTAAGGCAAGTACTACCCCGTGCATGGATAAACTCCGTTTCTTGAATTTGGGCTCAATCCCCAAACATATATGCACCCATAGCACATATCTATCTCAAATAACTCAGGCAACTAGTGGCTCAACCAAGTTTAGCTAAGATACTTATCTCAAGCAAGCCAAATCAAATATGAGAAATTCAAATGATACTCTAGAAATACCATCTCGTGTGAATCGACCTTCGAACGGCTCAAAACCTCAAGATTTTGGTGTTTAACTCCTCCAAAATCGCCTTACTTGTCCTTCAAAAACTCAAAAAAGGAAGAAAATGAACTCTAAACCCCGAAATTGAACATTAAATACCACTACCAGTCCTCCTTCGCTATCGCGGTCACCAACCTCCCGACCGCGGTTCAAATGCCCAGCACGATTTTATCCTTTGCGATCATGTAAAATAGTTTAATTTTCTGAAAACTAGAAACAAAGGACTACAACTTTTTTTTTGGATCACCTGCAAATTCCTTACGAATTACAAGATATAAGCTTCCAAAGTCAGCCCTGCGATAGCATAAATTCTTCTATGTAATTGAGAGAAAGGCTACCGCGATCGAAATTCACTAGGCATAAACATCAATTTTCTCTTCGCTAATGCGACCCAAAGGTCTGGGATCGCGATTCACACCCCTGAAGCTAAAAACCAGCAACTGAAACGGGCCTAAAATGGTCTGAAACTACCCCGAAACTCACCTGAGCCCCTCGGGACCCCATCCGAACATACCAACAAGTCCCTAGACATAACACGGACCTACTCGAGGCCTCAAATCACCCATAATAATATTAAAACGATGAATCGCACCTCAATTCAAGCTTAATACAATTTCAAAATTTCAAATTTCAAACTTACGTCAAAGATGTCTAAACAACTCAGAATCACCTCAGATCTTGCTCAAACTTATAAACTTTCCAAACCTTCAAATTGTCAACTTTTGCCAAATAGGACCAACACCTTCTAGGAACATTCAAATACAAATCCAAGCATACGCCCAAGTCCAAAAATCACCATCCAGACCTAACAGAACCATCAAAACTCCTATCCGAGGTCAAATACACAAAAGCCAAACTTGGTCAACTCTTTCAACTTAAAACTTCTAAAATGAGAGTCATTCTTTCAAATCAATCTTGGACCACTCGAAAATCACAATTGATCATACACGAAGGTCATAATATATTTTATGAAGCTACTCAAGAGCTTGAAGCACTAAACAGGATGAAAATGCTCAAAATGACTGGTCGGGTCGTTACATTCTCCCCCGCTTAAGCATCTGTTCATCCTCGAACATGCCAAGAGTTATTACAAAGCCATCGAATCACTGTGTAAACTCACCATACACATACCCATGGGTTATCCCATGTCACGACAATTTATATAAGTCTGACAACACACCTAACTGAAAACCCTTACTTCAACCTTAGTCCACAAATCTTAGAGCCCAACCTCCAACATCCGGAATTCATTATAAGACCCGATTCTCGCATCTACACATTGAAAAAGTCTAAACAAACTGTATCAAGCTATAACTATAACCTAGGATATATTCACATGATATATCGTACAACTTATATGCTCATAGCAATAACTTCCGATAACAATAGCTGCTCAAATCGGTACTAGTAACAAACCTCATATCTAACAAAATCTTGTTCTAAACTTTCGTACATTGCCATTGCTGAAAGAAACACTGTAGTAACTCATAACAACTCATCAGATCAACAAGTCATGGAGCTTTCTCGCCTGATAAGAACCATTGCCAAATTATAAATTGACATATAATATTATTCTTCCAAACATACCTTAACCAAATCCAATAGTAATAATTCCAGATTAATAACCTCATTTCGTCCAGTACAAGCTGCTTGAGCTGCACACTACACCAATACCATCTATTGCCATATGTGCACCAAATAAGTAACAACTGAAATGCACCCAAAAATGGAAAGAGAGTCAAATGAGAGAACTGTTCCGCAAGCTCAACAGATACCACCACAAGTGCAATGCTATAAACCCATCATACAAGGGAGAGACAACACACACGAAATAAGCACAAAGGATTATATTCCCAACATAATTCCGCTGTGATGCGTGACCCAATCCAAACACCGGTCCACATAGAATACTTCAAGCCATGTGCTCTCAATCATCAATCATATGCATATCAACAAAAACTATGCGATGTGCATGATCATAACCATGGAGAAACGGATAACAAAATATACCACAAATAGGAAAATCATAACCAATGCGCAATCAACCATTCAACACCCCAAGGGTCATTTTGCTCGAATTTCGCCACAAAGCCCAAAAGAACCACATCATGTGTGTAAATAGTCAACAGTCTCACAACCCATCATAGCATAGGAGAGCAACACCCCTAGAATATCAAGCACGAAGATCAACTCTAACCTATGACACACCCTTCAACAATAACTGTGCTAAGTAAACAGATCTGACCCGATGTAAAATACATATCCTCAATAGGCCTACTTGTGGCTTCCAAATCAATTTCGATCCTCCCAAAATATATAGATAACCTTAGAGAAGTCCACCATAACTATCCACAATATATACACTCAGCTTTCAACCTCTTAACATACCTTCACTGCCCGCAACCAAGGAACAATCTGCCTCTGAGAACCCACCTAGCCTTCAAATTTTTGGAATACAATCTCCATATCCGATCTCAATTCGACCACCCAAATGACTGACACATCCCTCATAATATATGAACTCAGCAGTCGATCAACCAGGCGATTACCGTAACACCAATCAAGCATCCGCAAGCCAAAACATAGTGCACCCTATTTGAAATACACGCTCTTCTTAGGTGATATCAAAATAGTGCCAGTATTCTTCTAAATATCTGAAATCGTCCATTGCCGTCCAGAACTCATGACCTTCTCTTCTAATAGAACCTCAACCTCGTACATAAAAACCTCCATCCCACATGTCGCACCGCATCTATCATGCCATTATATGAAAAGTACGAGAATCTCATTAACAACTCTGAAGCACAAGCGAGATACATACTTCATCAGCCAGAAAACTACCACTAGACCCATTCGTGAGAAAATCACAACACGCAACATACCCCTCATACTTGTGAAAAATTATCCATCTCAAGCTGAGGTCGACACCATCGAGAACTCTTCGAAACCTATATGCACATAGCCAAGCCATCAAAACTGAATCCCTATAACTGAACCAAGTAACACACATCGTCAAACCCAAGAGTATTTCCACAATACAACGGTAAAGCATCACCATATCATAAGAACCAAAAGAACCGATCACATCCATTACTATGCTAATCCAAGCTACTACCAAGATGAACTATTCCTCCGAGTTTCTTCCGAATTCCCTTCAAGTTAATAATTTTCCTTGCCAGTACACTACGATCCTTAACCCAAAGCTCACTACAAACAGATTCTAGCATGAACCCTCGTCGTCGTAAAGCCCATAAGCCATTGTATTCCCTCTTAAGTACCCACAAGTACCGCATCTGAGATACCCACTCTGAAGAGACCTCATGTGAATCTGACGATGTTTCCTCAACATCTCTGATACTGAAATGTAGAACCCCTAATGTTACGGATAAGCGAAAAGTCTCGACAACTTCAAATGCAAATCTCATATCTTAGCCACATACAAATTCAGAAAATCCGCAAATACCACATATGAATCTTGAACTCATTAGAACCTTCTCGAGAGTCATCCACTATGCTCAAATCCCCAATGTACTGTCAATACAAGTCGAATAACTTGTACTCCATTAGCGCACAAACACATAAGAAGTAACCCCATGTTTCAGCAACCGAGTGAATCCCTTCTCTTAGAATGCTACATCCACCATAAATAGCAAACTCAAATCACTCCATGACTTCTATATATCCATAATACATCATGCATCCAGAACTTCCCTTACTCGAGTCATCCTTTAAACCAATATCTTCAAGTCACAATCAATCCGCTAGTACACCTCAGACCAAAACTGTCACGACCCAAAACCCATAATAGGTCGTGATGGCACCTAACGTCGCTGTTAGGCAAGCCCACAAGTGAAACTACAATTTAATTACCCCTTTTTAATATTTAAAACAAAAGTTCCTTTTAGAAGAATGAAATAAGTAAGATCTCATGCAACTGTAAGTACTCTTTCTCAAAAAAATACTAGTGTGATAAATACATCCACTGTAATGACAATAGTAATAAGTACAATAGTACGTATATGCTAAAAGCCCCCAAAAACGGGTGCCACAAATGCATGAGCAATCTAGAGTTTACACAAAACTAATGCAACTACTGTCTGAAAGGTAATAGATATAAATAATAAACAAGGTAGAGGGAGACTCTGGTGTTGCAGATCATAGCAAGGCAAGCAGCTCACCACTAAGTCTCCGTAGAAGATCGGCTACACACCCGCATGACCACTAGTAGTACCTGTCTCAGTACCTGCACATTCAGTACTGAAGTGTAGCGTGAGTACGGAAAATAATGTGTACCCAGTAAGTATCTAGTTTAACCTCGAAGAAATAGTGACGAGGGGTCGACTTGACACTTACTAGAGGTCAAATAATAATAGAAATACATAAAGTAGACATGGTGAGTGTACAACAAGTAACAACGAAGCAAATAAATGTAACTATAGCAATTCCACACATGAGTCTATATCAAATCACTAAACATGTCATAATCGGCCTTGAAGGCGCTAACTCATGTGTTACCCAACCAAATCTAGTTCCAATTATTAAGCACGAAGTTGGCAAGGTGGACGACCTGATCCCATAGGAATAGTGGTACTCGGTACTGCCAAGGCGAATGGCACGATCCCATAAGAATAGTTCTACCAACCTGCCGAGGCGAACGACCCGATCCCATAAGAGTAATTATATCACTACCGAGGTGAACGACCCCACGTTTCAGCAATCGAGTGAATCCATTCTCTTAAAATGCTACATCCACCATAAATAACAAGCCCGAATCACTCCAAGACTTTTATATATCCATAATACATCATGCATCCAGAACTTTCCTTAGTCGAGTCATCCTCTAAACCAACCTTTTCAAGTCATAATCAATCCGCTAGTACACCTCAGACCAAAACTTTTACAGGTCCAAAACCCATAATAGGTCGTGATGGCACCTAGCACCATCGCTAGGCAAGCCCGCAAGTGAAACTGCAGTTTAATTACCCCTTTTTAACATTTAAAACAAAAGTTCTATTTAGAAGAATGAAATAATTAAGATCTCATGCAACCGTACATATTCTTTCTCAACAAAAATAATAGCGTGATAAATACATCCACTGTAATGACAGTAGTAATAAGTACAACAGTACGTATATGCTAAAAGCCCCCAAAACTCGGTGCCACAAGTGCATGAGCAATCTAGAGAATACATAAAACTAATGCAACTACAGTCTGAAAGGTAATAGACATAAATATTAAACAAGGTAGAGGGAGACTCCGGTGCTGAAGATCGTAGCAAGGCAAGCAGCTCACCACTAAGTCTCTGTAGGAGATCGGCTACGCGCCCGCATGACCATTGGTAGTACCTATCCAGTACCTGCATATTTAGTGATGAAGTGTAGCGTGAGTACGGAAAACAACACGTACCCAGTAAGTATCTAGTCTAACCTCGAAGAAGTAGTGATGAGGGGTCGACTTGACACTTACCAGAGGTCAAATAATAATATAAATACATAAAGTAGACATGGTGAGTGTACAACAAGTAACAACGAAGCAAATAAAAGTAACTATCGAAATTTCACACATGAGTCTATATCAAATGACTAAACATGTCATAATTGCCCTTAAAGGCGCTAACTCAAGTGTTACCAAACCAAGTCTAGTTTTAATTATTAAGCACGAAGCTGGCGAGGCGGACGAACCGATCCCATAGGAATAGTGGTACTCAGTGCTACCGAGGCGAACGGCCCGATCCCATAAGAATAGTGTTACCAACATGCCGAGGCGAATGGCCCGATCCCATAAGAGTAATTATATCACCGTCGAGGTGAACGACCCAATCCCATGAGAGTAGAGAAATTTACCTCGCTCCCAGATACACATGCAAGACGAGAAGACACGGATCTATAGATTATCAAATATTTCCCAAATTTTACAACGTAAGAGGCTAAGTTGGTATTTAATTTAAATCCTCAATCTCAGTCCTAATCAAGATAATTAATACACATGATAGACATAAAATGGCACAATTAAAGGCATGATGTGAATCTAAATCTACCCGGACCTATCATGAATATAGCTATATACGGACTCTCGTCACCTTGTGTTTACGTAGCTCCCCACAACAAGTAGCACACAACAATTAATACACCTAAGGGGCTAAGTTCCCTCTTACGAGGTTAGGCAAGAGACTTATCTCGATTCCAAGCATGCAATCCGACTCTCCAACCTCACTAGGACTCCTCAAAAGACGCCAAGGACTCTGAAACTAACCAAAAGTCGTATAAACTAATAAATATATGCTCAAAAGTTCATAATTTAGCTATTAGAGTAATTACCGAACCCAATTTGGAAGATTTCTAAAATTCACCCCGGACCCACGTGCCCGGATTCCGGAAATACTCGATTATAAATGTTACTCATGAACTCACGAACTCAAATATATAATTTCTTCCCAATTACATAATCAATTTTGTGTCAAATCTTATTTTTACCAAAACCCTAAGTTCCAACAAAATCCCACATTTTCCCCTTAATTTCATGCTAAATCTACTCCTAATCCGTATATTTTACTCAAGAATTGATAGGGATCACTTACCTCTTGAAGTTGATGAGAATCCTCCACAAAAAGTGCTCTCAAATCCTTCCAAGACCAAGTAGAAGTGTGTGGAAAAATGGGCTAAGTCTCGAAATAAGTGCACCTCTACCCAGCGATTTCCGCACCTGTGGTCACCTAACCATATCTGCGGAACCGCATGTGCAGTCAAAAAGCCGCATCTGCGATTCCCCACAGCCTCCAGCCTTCACACTTTTGCGGACGGGGACACGCTTCTGCGGACTCCCTCCGCTTCCATGGATCCGCTTCCGCGTACTTCCTCTGCTCCTGTGATCCCAGCCAGTTGGCCCACTTTTGCTCCTATGGAGCCTCCATCGCATCTGCGGACGCGCAGATACGAAACAAACCTCGTACATGCGGCCACCCAGCTCCAGCCAAAGTGCACTTCTGCGACCACATGGCCACTTCTGCGTGCTCGCACCTGCGGCCATTTCCTCACAAGTGTGATTGCACCAGATCTGAAGCCACCAAGAGTTCCCAAGTCCAACACTAAGTTCGTTTCCAACCCGATTCACACTCGAGGCCCCTCCGGACCCCATCCAACTACACCAACGCATCCAACAACATGATACGAACTAAGTCGAGGCCTCAAACTTTGTCAAATAACATCGAAACTACGATTCGCACCCCAAAACCAAGTTGAATCAACTTATGAACTTCAAACATCTCAACTAGTTTTGAAAGTGCCGAATCATACTTAGACTACTCGGAATGACATTTAAATTTACGTACAAGTCATAAATCACCATATGGACCTATTCCCAGGCTTTGAATCTCAAACGGACCTCGATAACACCAAAGTCTACTCCAAAACAAATTTAACACAGCGGCGGGATTGAATACCCGGATCGAATCAGAGTTCACGCCGCCCACCCTGAACAAATAGGAGGCGTGGGCCACAGGTCGCACATAAGCCGCCGGGTCACACGACTTTAATTGCACAGTGATCAGTGGGGCTGCCCGAGAAGTTGTCCTTGCTGCTTCGGCATTCCCAATAGTAACAATAGTCCCCTTTAAGTCATATTCCTCCTCCAAGGTGATCATGTTGGCTCCTTGGCTTTTGTGGTTTAGCGGTGGGTAATGGTTTACATTTGGTGGGGCTAGGGTGCATTTCGTTGCTCTACTCTTGATCAACATTTCAATTTCGTTCTTCAAACTATAACAATCCTCAATGTCATGTCCATGAACACCTGAATGATAAGCACAACACTTGCTTGCGTCAGAATACTTAGTGGGTTGGTCAGGGATTCTTCCTTCCACCAGGTATATGAATCTGGATCTTCTCAATCTCTCAAATAATTGGGCTAAAGGTTCAGCAATTAGGGTGAAGTTTCTAGGGTTCGTGCTTCAAAGTTTGGACATGTCTGGGAGCATAGGCATGTCTATTTTGGTGAGTGGTGGTTTGAATGGGAGCATATGGTCATGGTGGGTTTGGGTGTATGTTAGCTCGGGGTGGATTGTAGTGTGATGGGGTATTGTAGTATGGTTGGGCGTTATACACTAGGCTATAAGTGTTGGTTCGAAGGATGAGTGTTTGCGGGGTAAGGATTGGCTCGTAGAGGAGGACTTGGTTGATAATAGGGGACAATTGTTGTCATCTCTTCTTTCTTCTTCTTCCATTGCCGAGGGAACTAGATTGTATCGCCTAGCTAGCAGCCTGTAGTGCAGCCATGGACTGTATCTTCCCATACTTAATACCTTCTTCCAGCAATCTCCCATTTTGACCAGCTCGGGGAGCTCTGGCCCATCATTCCCATCATCATCTCGAAGTAGATTCCTTCTTGAGAATGGATGAAGCGCTTCATCTCTAGGTGCTTCTGATCTCCAACGATGAGCATACTCATGCAATGACTCAGAGGGCTTCTTTTGTAGGTTTACCAAAGCTAATCTATCTGGGGTGATCTCAGTATTGAACCTAAAGCGATTCATAAAATCTTCGGTCATATCTTGTCATTCTCTCTATTTTCTTGGGTCTTGTCTGGTGTACCAAGTGAGTGCTTCCCTAGTCAGACTCCTTAGGAACAGTTTCATCCTTAACTCCCTCATTCCTTCCCACTCCCACTAACTTGTCACAGTATGCTCTCAAGTGAGAGCGGGGATCACATGTCCCATCAAAGATATCAAATTTGGAGGCTTCTACCCTGCGGACATATCAGCATATGGTATATGCATAGGTCTTCATAATCCAAGCTCTCACTCCCTCGAGAAACTTGCAGGTTCTTCATTTGTTTCTTAGTACCCGTAGTTGTTCAGACAGCTACTCATTTTCTTTGGACTTTGCTTCTCTTTCCATTTCAGAATACTAGTCTATCTTATAAGGCATTATGATCGTGACGGGCACAATAAAAGTAGGTTCTGATGTGATATATATGGGTGGAACATGTCACTCATGGGTGGCGGTGTGTGCCGCATGTATATACTGCATATGGGTATTTGCAAAAGGGACGGTGTTATGATAAGGGGTTTGGATCAAATTGGTGGTGATTGGTGGATTTTAGTTTGAACATAGTTGGAGACATAAGTTGTGAGTGGGAGGATTTGGTGGGCTTGCACGAGTAACTGGCGATATGATTTGGGTTATGGCGGGGTTTATGGTGACACCAGTTGGGATATTAGTAGGTTGTCGGGTTGAAGGAGTAAAGTGGTCGAGGATTGAATCTAGTGATGGAAAATGGGATGGTTGTGGAAGCATCGTCACAGCCAGATGTGCCAACTCCCCCCTGGGTTGTCCACTACTAGCATTTTCGGCTGGCGGTCTGTAGCAGTCATCTTCCCTTTGGACCTTAGGCTATACGGTGGCTTGGCCAGCTTACATATCAACACAAATCAACCTCTGTTTCAGTGATAAATAAATAAAATGAAGCAGGAAAGCAAATAAAAGCAGAAGTTAGTTCAAGGATTGCACAAATATGATCACATAGAGCAGTTAGTTCACATATTCAAACAAGCGCGTTCCTAAAATATTTAAGGACCTCTCTTTGCCGGAGGTAGGCCTATATCGTGAGCGTTTGACAAATATCTATGTTTTGACACATTTGGATCTGGAGCAAGTTTAATTTCTTATTGATGGAATTTACTGGTTACGAGTGGGTTATGAAGGCTTCATTACTGATACAGGGGGTACTTTCCGATGGCTACAATATGGTTTTTCAGGGCTTATAAAGGTTATATGTGATTATAGAATTTTTTCTTAGGGAATTTTAAAAGTACAGAAAGGAAATCAACCAACAACTTAATAGTCGTCCCCGGAATCTCCTCCCAAACTCTCCTCTTCTGTGTCTTCTGCAGGATATTCTTCGGTCTCGTCCTCGACATCATCATAGTTGTACTCTTGCTCTTCTTTCGGATCCTCTCTGGTTCTTCCTCGAACTCAATCTATATGTATTCCACTATCTAGTTGTCATCATCTAACGGTGACAACATGTGATCGATCGATCCCAGGACTACCTGTTGGTGCATGGTAGCGGTGACTAGATAGTGAGGCAGGATCTCGTAGTATATCTGTAAGGCTGCTCCTGTGTCTTCTAATCAAGATAATCCATCCCTGGTGAGCCTAACCAATTGATCTTCTTCATTAATCCACACAGGCATGCACCATGAGTTTAGCCCCATTCCCATCGTGATCAGGTCATTCCAGTCGTCCTGGAGCCTCCTTACCCTCAGAATTGAAATATGGCCATTGTAGTCATCTTCATACAAAGTCGTTCAGGACCAAAGAGGTACATCTTAAATCAAGCCAAACTGCTTCATGACTCTCAGTGATGCATATGGCTGAATCCCTTCCAGGCCCACCGGTTAGAAGAAGTATTTCCCCGGGCTTCTCGCAATCGCTCAGCCATTTAGCCAAGAAAGTTTCTAGTTGATGAATTCTCCGGTCAGGTGGTGTCACACCTCTTTTTTACGAGGAAATGAGTTTTTTCACATTAAGTAACATTATTGAAATGATATTATTTATTTTATTTTTACGATTCACCACTTATAACAATTATTTATGGTGTTCTAAGTCATCCTTTATTTTAAATCCCAATTCAAGAAAATATTGGCTCTATTTAAGTCTCCGAAATATAGAAGACTAGGTAAGGAATTCTCTTAACCCGGGAGAAGGTATTAGGCACTCCCGAATTTCAAGATTTTAACACGGTCGCTTTACAAGCATACCTGGCTTAATCAACAGATTATTATGTATTTTAGAACCTATGTGCATTTTATCTTTTACCGCTTTTAAATTATTTGAGTATGGAATTATGGAATGATCTTAAAATAAACCACGTGTTGTGAATTCATTTTATTTAGTGTGCTAAAATCATGTCACGCGTACGTGTACACGATCAATTATACTTAATTAATTATTAAGATTGTTTTGGCCAAAATCGCGCGAACACATACCTTGATTTATTTTGGGATCATAATAATGTCACGCGAACGTGTACATAATAATGATAATAAATTAAGAGTGTGCCTAAAGCACTCTACAATGTTCATGAGTTAATTACTTTCTAAGTTCGAGGTTGTTGTGAAAGTCCAAGAGTTATGAAATAATTTATTGCGGACAAGATAAGTAATTAGCTATGCTAATTTGGAATTATCGGTTAATATCTAAGGCATCTCATCCATGTTCGTAAAACTACAAGATAGTGCGGTGAAGTTTGGGCTTATTTACCAAGTGGTAACATTTGATAGCTACTCCATTTATAAAAGACAATCAACTAATAGTGAAGGGAAGTTAATTATAGTGATCACATGTTTTTCTTTGTCCTGCATTATTGAATTAGATAAATCAAGTAGTAAGGGCGAATGGCCTAGTTAGCAGGCCCAGCTGGCATGATAGACGACAGTGTTGGGTTCTATATCCTTTGAATTTTGAGCCCAAAATCAGGCCTTATGTAAGGCTACATTTCCAGTTACAATTATAACACTAACTACAGACATTAGCCATTACTCTAAGTCTACTAAAATCAAAACATGTTACATACAATGAGAATACAATTTGCACATACATTTTAGCCTCAATTAGAAGCAGTTCAGTGTTTATTAAAATATCCACATTAATTACACTAGGTAATAAAATACATTCTGTTCAAATTAACAGTATAGCTATTAACATAAACACTCATACTTGCTCCCCGATCTCAAGCCAAAATAATTCCGACTGTTCAACTTAGAACTTGATTATGATAAAAGACATTCCTATTCAAAATTCATATTACAGTCCGGACATAATAACTTGTACTTCTATTCGAGGAAAAATTATTGTGATTTCATACACTTCTGATGATCCAGTTTTGGCTTTGTGGTTTACAGATTTGAACAACTAGTGGTTAAATCTATGAGCCACAACCTTGTCTATTGCAACAGTAGCCCTTCCCTGTCATGATTTTACTACCCCAGCGCTATTTAACAAGGCATTAGAAAATATATTTGTATTGAAATTCTTGCTCAAAACAGCTTGTGATATGTGAATGTCAAAGCAGAACCTAATAGAGACAGCATATGCTTAGAGCAATTGATGAAAAGCAGTAGAATGACAAGACTAAGCTAATTTTGGCAAGACACTTAAGCATTTTTAGAAACATTTCATAACATATTTAAATACAAACAGCACATGAACACAGTAACACATCTGAATTTTAAGGAAAAGCAGAGAGATTTGATTATGATAAAATTCAAAATCGTACAAGTTCATATATGGCTGAAATAGCCAAATAAAGGCATAAATAGATGGGTGAAGATCAACAATTGCATAGAATCAGCAAAGTCAGGCAGATAATGGCAGAAATACATCAATTTTTCAACTCAACAGCTTTTAGAAAAACCAAGAATTGTCCAGCAATTGAGTAAAAATCATAAACAGCTTTGAATCACCTTTTTGGTTGTTTTTGTTTTTGTTATGTAAAGTTTTTGAATTGAAAAACACAGCTAGGAATTGGTGTACCCTGTACTGGTAAAGAGAGTAGGGAGTGGTGCAACATATGTTTAAAATATCATCAACTAGGGAGTGGTGTACCCTATATTGAAAAACACAACTTGGTATTGGTGTACCATATACTGGTAAGGAGACTAGGGAGTGGTGTACCTATTTTAGCAATGATATGAGGGAGCGGTGTACCCTATTTTAGCAATGACATGAGGGAGTGGTGCACCCTGCATTTAAGATCAATTAGTAATGAAATCAAGGAGTGGTTACCCTGCATTTAAGATCAAATAGCAATGATATCTGGGAGTGGTGTACCCTGCACTTAAGCTCAATCAACTAGGGAGTGGTGTATCCTATTTTAGCAATGATATCAGGGAGTGGTATACCCTGCATTTAAGATCAATTAATAATGATATAAGGGAGTGGTGTACACTGCATTCAAGATCAATTAGTCAATCAACTAGGGAGTGGTGTACTCTATGTTGGAAAATACAACTAGGAATTGGTTTACCCTATTCCGGTAATAAGACTAGGGAATGGTGTACCCTATGTCTAATCTATCATCAATTAGGGAATGGTGTACCCTACATTGGAAAACACAGGTAGGGATTGATGTACCCTAAACTGGTAGAGAGACTAGGGAGTTGTGTACCCTATGTCTAAAATATCGTCAACTAGAGAGTGGTATACCCTATGATGGGAACACAACTAGGGATTAGTGTACCATATACTGGTAAAGAGACTAGTGAGTGGAGTACCCTAAGTCTAGCAATACTATCAGGGAATGGTGTACCCTGCATTTAAGCTCAATCAACTAGGGAATGGTGTATCCTACATTGGAAAACACAGCTAGGGATTGGTTTACCCTATACTGATAAGGAGACTAGGGAGTGGTGTACCCTATTTTTTTGATGATATCAGGCAGTGGTATACACTACATTTAAGATCAATTAGCAATGATATCAGGGAGTGGTGTACCCTGCATGTAAGATCAATAAACTAGGGAGTGGTGTATCCTATTTTAGCAATAATATCACGGAGTGGTGTACCCTGCATTTAAGATCAATTAGTAATGATATAAGGGAGTGATGTACACTACATTCAAGATCAATTAGTCAATCAACTAGGGAGTGGTGTACCCTATGTTGGAAAATACATTTAGGAATTGGTGTACCCTATACCGGTAATAAGACTAGGGAATGGTATACCTTATGTCTAATCTATCATCAATTAGGGAATGGTGTACCCTATGTTGGAAAACACAGGTAAGGATTGTTGTACCCTAAACTGGTAAAGAGACTAGAGAGTGGTGTACCCTATGTCTAAAATATCGTCAACTAGGGAGTGGTATACACTATGTTGGGAAAACAACTAGGGATTGGTGTACCCTATACTGGTAAAGAGACTAAGGAGTGGAGTACCCTAAGTCTAGCAATGATATCAGGGAATGGTGTACCCTACATTTAAGCTCAATTAACTAGGGAATGGTGTACCCTACATTGGAAAACACAGCTAGGGACTGGTTTACCATATACTGGTAGGGAGACTAGGGAGTGGGGTACCCTATTTTTTCAATGATATCAGGAAGTGTTGTAAACTACATTTAAGATCAATTAGTAATGATATTTGGGAGTAGTGTACCCTGCATTTAAGATCAATCAACTTGGGAATGGTGTACCCTATGTTGGAAAACACGGCAAGGGATTGGTGTACCTTATACTGGTAAAGAGACTAGGGAGTGGTGTACCGTATGTCTAAGATCATAAACTAAGGAATAGTGTACCCTATGTTGGAAAATGCAGCTAGGGATTGGTATACCCTATATTAGCATAAAACTAATCATTTTTTATTATTACTTTTTAAATCCTAGGAGAAATATTGAATGAGTAGCATGATTTTATGCATAATAGAAGGAAAAATAAGGCAAAGATTTGAGAAACTTCTTTTTTGTGACTGTTCTCTTTTTTTTCTTTTTTTTTCTTTTTTTTCATTTGTCATCTCTCTCTCTTCCCCTTTTTTTTGTTTATTTTATCGAACGACTTTTGTTGCACTAATTTATTCATGTTTCAAACAAAAAAATATTTTGTGAATTTTTAAAAAGTGGTGGTCGATTTGTGGCCTTGATGTCATGGTAGCTTGGTTTGGTGCCCATTTTCTTTCAAAAGGCAGACTGTATTGGTAGTTGACCACACTGCTAAGAGATTTTGTTGTTGCTTTTAAGGGACATTTGCTCTCCATATCAACCTTGATTGTTTCGGTCCCAGTACCATTTGTATTTTTGGATCAATCCGCCTTATCCTATAAGGAACTTTTGTTTTTTTGCTCTGGTAACCCTTTTACACAATTGGATATGTGTCCTTTGCGTGAGGTACACACTCAATGATCGATCTTGCGGTCTTTTCTTTGCTTGCCTTGGAAAAATAGGCCGACAAGAGCATCTTTTGGGTAAGCCTCTTTATTGCACGAATCCTCAAGACATGTTAATTGTAACAACTGACGTGCTAACCAAATTTACTTTGTGGAACTGAAAAGCTGGTAGCAGATTTTGAAATCCTTTCTTGCTCGTTTTGATGAAGATTGACTCAAAAACAAAGGACATAATGATGCAAAGAAATAATATTTAACAAGAAATGCCTCTGTCGGGAAGGAAAGAAGGAAGAGGGTTTTTTTCTCAGTAATTAGCCTTAATGACCATGACATGTATTTTGGACTCAACAACCTGATTTATCAAACTGATCTAATCTTTTCTTTTACCACTCTTGTGGCATTTGAAGTCGAGCTTGTTTGTGCCAATTCTTTGCATCAGCTTCACGACTCACTTTCGATTGGTGGTGCCCCAAGGGGTTTTCACCAACAAGTCTCTCTCATTTATTTATCTCTACTTACCATCACCTTAAATTACATGTGAAGTTTTTCACTAGTAAGACTCTCTCATTGTATCTCTATAATTTTTTAATTTGTTTTTTCGCAATCAATTTGACCTCGTTCTTCATATGCCAATTATTGCCCATTCCGTTCTTAGCCTGACATTCCCAAAACTGATCAGGAGGTTTTTATTTGGAAGCCTTTTAGATAGGGTTTGAAAGAAAGGGCGGCATAAAGGCTCAAAATAAACTTAATGTGATGGGGTTGTACAATTACAACTCTTGGGATCGACTCTTCCAAAAATTTTAAAAATAAAACTTATGCCCTACTTTCAGATACTGAAAAGATTTTGGATATTTTTTTTTTTAGTTGGACCAAACCTTAAGGTAAGGCTGCCTACGCATCCTTTTTAAAGGAACCAAGTCAAACGTAGTTTTTACATCTGACCTAACGATTTGTTGTTTTGTTTTGTTTTGTTTCTTCTTCTTTCTTTTATTGTCTTTTGCATAATCATTTTCCTTTCTCCTTTTTTTCTTTTTTTATTTAACTATTTTCTTTTTCATCTCTTTTTTTCTTTTTCTTTTTTTTGAGTTGAACATTTTAAGAGTTGCCCCAGTTTATACTCTTGGGATATGTATCTTTCTTTTTTTCTTTTTTTTTATTTTTGACTCTAATCTTGATTCTAAGACAGGGATCAATGAAAATGACACAGGCTCAAACGGGGCAACAAAGGGTATAGAATGTTTGGGTAGTAGAAAAAGGGCCTCCCGGCTTCGAGAATGCCAAACATACTATCTTTTTGCTATCACAACATTGATGGATATGTCCGCCTTCTTGGTCTTGTCTAGTATAATTTTTAACAGTTTGATCATGACATGTTGTGGTCGAAAGGTACTTTTCATCCATTAATGCCAAACTTTTGACCAAGCTTTAATAGATTCAACATCTTCAAACCTGATCTTCTCAGTGATTTGAAAGTAAAGATCCTTAACCTCTAAGGGTAGATAATTCTAGTTCCACATGAATTTAACTCGGGCTTATTTCTAAAGTATTTCAACTCTTTATTAATCCTCAAAAGTATTTTTTTACTCAATTTTCAATTCAAGACTAGATTGATTTTCCAAAATCTGGTCAAAAATTCTGCATGCATGTCATATAACTAGAACTAGCATGAAAAGAACTAAACAAAGAATAACGAATGACAGCTTGTATTTTATTAAATAAAGGACGGAAGATTTGACAACAAGACAAACAAACTAAAATATGGGTCAGGGCTCTACCGGGGCATTTCCTATAGAATCCATCTCCAAACCAAAATCGACTTAATAACATCAAATAATACTAGGGAAATCAATTACAATACATAAAATTAAGATTTTTACACTTTTCCTAAAAAGTCAATAAAATTCAACATCAGGCTTGCTTGGTCAAAACTCGAGATTCGGACCAAAACCCGATTACCCATTCACCCCGAGCCCGGTTATGTAATTAGTTTCAAAATTCGACCTCGATTTGAGGTCTAAATCCCAAATTTACAAAATCGCTAATTCTATCCAAATCCCTAATTTCTGCCATGAAAATCCTAGATTTAATGAGGAAAACTTATGAAATGTAATGGGTAATTGAAATGAAATAGATTGAAGTTGCATACCAAAGAATTTAGGAAGAAAATCTCTTGGGAAAATTGCCTCTAGGTTGTTTAGGGTTGAGAGTTTGAAAGAAATGAGTTAAATCCCGTTTTTGCCTTCTTTTCTCCAGGTGCAGATGTCACAACGAACCCCGCAAATGCAAAAAAGTCCTCGCAAATGCGAAGCCTTCACATCTCTGCTGACATCACAATTGCGATGGTTTGTTCGCAAATGCGAACAATGGAGCTTCACAAAAGCGATCAATTGATCGCAATAGCGATCCTTGCTGTTCCCATACCCTTTTCGCAATTCCGAAGAAACGTCCGCAAATGCGATGATGACAAACTTGACCAGAGGGTCGCAAATGCGATCCCCCACTTCGCAATTGCGAGGTCTCCAGACCACACCAGCGATAGAGGGTCATCAGCTATTCTTCTAAGTCCAAAATCATTCCGCAGCCTATCCGAATCACCTGAGCCCTCGAGGCTCCAAACCAAACATGCATACAAGTGTAAAAATATCATACAAACTCACTCGCATGATCAAAATACCAAAATAACACTTATAACTATGAATCGGATACCAAAACAACTGAAATTTTCAAAGAAACTTAAGAACTCTCAACTTTTCAACCGGACGTCCGAATCACATCAAATCAATTCTGTTTTGCATAAAATTTTGCTGACACATCATAAATATTGTAATGAACTCATACCAAGTTTCGAAATCAAAATCCGAATCCGGTATCAAAAAAGTCAAAGTACGGTCAAACTTAAAAAATCTTTAAACCTTTAACTTCTAGTTTTCAACAAATTATGATTAATCAAGTTAGGGACTTCCGAATTCGATTCCAGACATATGCCCAAGTCTCAAATCTCGATACTACCTACCAGGACCGTCAAAATACTGATCCGGATCTGTTTGCTCAAAACGTTGATCGAAGTCAACTTAAATGAGTTTTAAGGCACGATTTCACATTTTTATCAATTTTTCACATAAAAACCTTCTGGAAAAAGACACGGACTGCGCATGCAAATTGAGGAAGGCTAAATGGAGCTAATCGAGATTTTAAAACACAGAAATGAAGGCTAAAACTTAAAATGACCTATCAGGTCATCACAACTCAACTATGATTTTGCAAGTTATCTCTACTTGAAGTAAGATAGTCAAAAAATAATTTACAAGGAGATTAGTCAAAAGAAAGATCATGTTAATGCATTTTTAAAGAGGTAAAGTCACTTATTTTGACAAGGAAATGACACGCCTTTCATTTTATATAAATCACTTAATTAAATAGGTGTATACCAATCCTAATTTATCAAATGAGTTATAAATATATCTGACATACAAAATCTATGTACAAGTTTCGCACAATTATTTAACACATAATGTCGTACGTTGACCAGATTATAAACTAGATGCAACACAACCTAAGTTTGGCAAATATGTAAACATCAAGTAAACTAGCAAATTAGATATCTGTCTACGGCTTCACTATACTTGCGTTTTGTACATCAAAGAAGGGAAGTTATCAAGCGAAAGCTTGACCGAGATTTGTCTTTTCGTCTTCGGGTATCGTCTACCGAAAGCACCTTCGTGTGATAGTACCTCGTAAGAGAAGGGAAATTTTTAGTAAAACGTAAAGTAAACAATAAACTAATTTATTTTGAAATGATTTTATTTGAAAATGTTTTTGGAAGATTGTTTCTGAAAATAATTTAAAAAAAATGCTTTAGAGAATTTTTTTTTTATTTTTTGAAATATAGTTTTGGAAATTAGTTTAAAAAATAGTATAGAAGTCTCAGATATATGTAATATCCATCTAGACATGAGAATTGGAACCACCTTGGTTGTGACTACGGTAGCTAATAGTATTTATGTTCTTAATTAATTAATATGAGACAATAAACTTAAGCATGACAACCCCATCAATGTGTATTTAGCAAAATCTATCCAAAGCAAAATATCACAACATAACGCGGGTCACGACAATTAACACCAAACTATGAAGCCAAACGTGGGTGAAACCAAATAGAATTTTCAAAGCCACACAGTCCAAGGTGGTGTCGGAACCGGATTTCAAATTAAGCAGCAACCACACGAACAAAACAAACAGCAAAAACTAATGTGAAATCAACCCAAAATCAACCTGTGATTAACACTTTACTGGCAGTGACATAGCAATTAAACAGAAAAGCAAAAGAATTCCAAAAATGGTCTAAAAGAGACAATAGTCGAAGACCTCCAAACTTTGGACGGAGGAGCAAGAACAAATGGTCACGAAGCCCAGAAGTTGTCGTAATTCTAGTTTTCCAGCCGTATCAATATCAGAGGCAACAAACCAGTACCCAAATAAGAGAGAAACAAATAGTATCATTTTAACCGAGGGTCGTCGGAAAAACACTGATTTTACCGGAGTTTGTACCATCTCCGGTAGAGGTGGTCGAAGAATCAAAATGGAACTCAAATCCATGAATCGTCCATCGATGCTACTACCACGGCGATGATGACACCGGAGCAACAGACAAAACGACATACGCAAAGGTGTTGCCGGAAAATTTATTCCAGCCAAACTCGCACAAAACATCACCCAAAAAAATCCCGATCTTGTTAGATCTAAGCATGCCCAGCGTAGAAGCGAAGAAGACGAAGGTAATGGTGACAACACAGCTACCGGCCGGTGGTCAAATCCGGTGGCGACTCCATTAAGCAGTGACAACCACGGCGGCTTGGTGGTGAAAGAGAAAAGGAAGTGTTAGATGGAGATGGGGATGAAAGAAACGATGGAGCAAGTGGTTGACCAGCGTTTCAACCTACGACTTCAAACGGGAGAGACGAGAGACGAGAGCCAAGGACTGGCGGCTGCCTTGGTCTCTCAAATGAGAGAAATCAGATGGGTACAAAAAGGGAGGCGGCTGTTAGAGAGAAAATGAGGGGGTGAAGGTTAGGGTTTTTAGGTTTTGGATTTTTTCTTGATAAAATTTGAAAGACAAAAAATATTTAAAAAAATGTACAAATTAAAATATGTGATCCTCATCTTTTTGTGATATAAAGGTTAAATGTAGGAGTAAAATATGTGGTTCAATGTAAAAGATGACATGTCACATCATGCCCCATCATGTCACATCATGTGACTTGTCACGTCATGATGTCTTGTCAATCATGTGTGTTGTCACGTTAAATGTTGACAGAACATTAGGATTGACTGTATTTGGTCCGTATTTGAGATAAATTCTACTAGCTTCCATGTAATTAAATAGAATGTGCTATGAATTATAATATAATTATTTAATCAAAAAATGTTGTATTGTTTATTTTAAAATATAACTACTACAATTGTGTTGTAATAATTGTTATTTTATTTTTAAATGGCTGTAAATTATTAGAATATCCTAATATTTGAAAAATAGGACAATTATCAATAAATAATTTAAAATTTAGAAAAATGCATTAAAATGGTAGTATTTAACTAATTGCAATAAAATAATTAAAAAAATTTATACTTTGTAAAAATAAGAATAATTATCAATAAATTGCATAAGAGCTAAATAATGTGCAAAATACTATACTTTACTATTTTTTTAATTTGGAAGCCTACAGAAGTTAATTTTTAAATACGGATGGTCAAAATTGAGTCTCAACACCATTTAGCCAAAAACGTTTCCAGTTGATAAATTCTCCGTTCAGGTGGGTCAAAAGCTCCTGCCACTCTTCTTGACCATGTGGTGTGGCCCAATGCCTCATCCTCTCATTGTGATTGTCGATCAGGTTGCTAGTGCCGACAAAGTAGTCGATGGTCGACTCTCTTGGGAAGAAATGCTCCATAGCCCATATCTGTATCAGCAGGTTACAGCCTTTGAAGAAATCATACCATCTCTAACAAATAGACAATGCCTATAACGACCCGGATGGTCATTTTGAGAATTCGCACTTTGCTCGATAGTTTGAGGGCATGAATAGCACTTTATGATGTATTATAACTTGTGTGAATCGTAGGTTTTGGTTTTCAAGTTAATCGGAATCGATTTGGAAGAATGAACTTCATGATTTAAACTTTAAGTTGGAAGAGTTGACCAAGTTTGACTTTTTAGTGTTTGACCTCGGATTGTAAATTTTATGGTTCCATTAGGTCTAGATAGTGATTTTATACTCAGGCGTATGCCCGGATTTGCATTTGGATATTTCTAGAAGATTTCGGCGCTAATTGGCTAAAGTTAGAAATTTGAAGGTTTGGAAAGTTCATAAGTTTGACCGGGAGTTGACTTTATCAATATCGGACTCGGCTTGTGGTTCCGGGAATTGGAACAACTTCTTTATGTCATTTGGGACTTGTGTGCAAAATTTGAAGTCATTCCGGATTGATTTGACACGTTTCGGCACAAGATATAGAATTTGGAAATTTGAAAAAAAAATTATAAGTTCGATTTGAGGTGCAATTTGAAAATTCAAGATTGTTTTATGTGATTTGAGACCTCGAGTAGGTACCCCTTTATGTTATTAAACTTGTTGGTATATTTTGATGGGATCTCGAGTGGCTCGGATGAGTTTTCAGACGAGGTTCAGATCATTTCGGATCATTTTTGTTAAGGCTAGGCAGATCCGTTCTGGTGTGGTCGCACCTGCGGGCCACTGGGCGCAGGTGCGATGGCTGCATGTGCGAAGCTCAAGGCGCAAAAGCCGAATTGGTATCCCAGCGTGAGGCTGCGGAAGCGGGTATTTTGTGCGCACATGCGACATCACAGGTGTGGTGATGCTGATCGCAGAAGCGGAAGGAGCGCAAATGCGGACCATTGGCTCGCACCTACGACTGCGTAGAAATGAAATACGTTCCGCAAGTGCGAGGACTGGCTATTGAGTGTGGATCCTTAGATGCGGGTATTGGCTCGCAAATGCAAGGCCACAGGCATGAAAGTTTTTACGCAAATGCGAAGAGGCCTGGACAGAAGATAAAATCGTAGGTTTTGAGGTTATTCTCATTTTCGGATTTTGGAGCTCGGATTGGGCGATTTTGGAGGGGGATTTTTTCACACAACTTGGGGTAAGTATTATTGACTCACTTGTGATTATATTTTATGAATTAATCTTCATTTTCGGCATTGGATTATTAATTTTTAAAGAGAAATCGGAGGAATTGTCAATAGTTTCATAAAACAAATTTTTGAGATTTGAATGTCGATTCAGAGTCGGATTTGAGTGAGACTAGTATGGTTGGACTCGTAATTGAATGGGTTACCGAATTTTATAAGTTCCGTCGAGTTCTGAGGTGTGGGCCCGGGTTTGATATTTGGTTGATTTTGGGCTTTTGAGTAAAGATTCGACTCTCTATCAATTGGAATTGTTTCCTTAGACTCTATTTGATGTATTTGAGTTGCTTTTGGCTAGTTTCAAGCCGTGCAGAGATCCGTACGTGCGAGATGGCATTTTTGGAACATCACTTGGCTTGCTCGGTATTGGATTTGGCTTGTTCGAGGTAGGTAACACTTTTAAACTTGGAGCTGAGGGTATGAACCCTGATTATACGTGTTATGTGATTTTGTTTGGAGGTGAAGCACATGCTAGGTGACGGGCTTGTGGGCGTGCACCGTAGAAATTGAGACTCAGTCGATTTTGTAGAGCTATGTAGTCAATTAACTTGTATTTTCCATGTGTTAGAGAAACTGAGCCGTGACCCATGTTAGAAATCATGCTAAGGCAAATACTAGTATTATTGGGACCCACTGAGGTTATTTCTGCTATTGAATTATATGTTTAAATTATAATTTCATACTCAGTCATGTTCATTCATTGCATATCATATCTCAGTCTCTATTGCTATTTATTGATAAATCATATCATCATTTTGGGCTAGTTTCATGACATTGTGAGCCTGAGAGACTAGAGAGGTTTATGACTGAGTGAGGTCGAGGGCCTGATTGTGAGTGATGTTTATAGGATCGGGCTGCACACCGCAACATGTTTTATTGATTTATGCCTGGATTTGGCTCATTATAGCTCTTGGGCTTATGGAGCCCCGCTAGAGTCTGCACACCCATAATGAGCGCAGTTGATATTATATTAAGGGATGGATCTTCCTCTGGGCATGGATCTTGCCTAATTATTTATATTAAGGGATAGATCTTCCCTGAGCTGGATTGGCCATGTACAGTATTGAGTGACTGAATGTCAGTTATTCTCTATATATATATATATGGGATAGATCTTTCCTGGGCTGGATTGGCCATATACAATACTGAGTGCTTGTGCGCGAGTTGTCATTCATACTTGGGCTGGATCTGCACTGTATAGTGCCGACTGACTGAGTGTGCTGAATATTGAGCATGATGAGTGAAAATACAAGAAAGTGAGATTTAGCACTCTGAGATTGTGATTACATGAGTTCATCATTGAGATGCGTTGCATTTGACATGCGTACTTGAGATACAGGCATAGAGATGCATTTCCTCATGCTACCCAGTTTTGGTGACATTCATTATTTCACCTGTATATTTACATGTAGGCTTAGAGATGTATTTTCATCATGCTATCTGAAAAATGAAACAACTTATTTATTGTGGAAAGGTTTTTGGGAAAATCACAATTTTCAAACTTATTTATATATTTTTGAGGTTTTCGGTGAAAGATCTGGGATCTACTGTTCTACTTGAAAATCATTCCTATTTTTTGTAACTGTGAACCAGCTGAGTTATTTCTTTACCATCTTTATTACACTGTTATGAACTGTTGCTGGTTATTGGAGTTGGACTCTAACCCTTGTCCCAGCTTGTCACTACTTTCAACCTAAGGTTAGATTTGTTGCTTATTGAGTACATGGGGTCGGTTGTACTCATACTACATTTTTGCACCTTGCGTGCAGATATTGGATGTTGATGTAGCTGCATACAGCGGGAGCTGGATCTGAAGATGTACCTGCGTTCCGGTCATAGCAACCTCTTGATCTTAGTAGCTTTAAAATTTTAATATGTTCCTGTATAATTCAAACAGATGATGTACTTTATTTCATACCAGTTTTTTAAATTCTAAATCTTAGAAGCTCATGATTTATAGTACCGGTACTTAAGAAATTCTTGTATAAAAGCAGTTGTATTATCATTTCTTTTTTTTAATAAATCTCATTAAATTGAATAGTTGTTAATTCGCTTACCTGATGGGTAGGGTTAGGTGCCATCACGACTAGTCGAATTTTGGGTCGTAACAGTGCCCTGAACATCTCTGCCAATATCATAGGAACAAGAGTGACCCGTAGATTCCCTTAGAATGTAGCCAAGACCAGGGGTAGTATGTTGATATTGATCTGCACCTTCCTTTGTGGGAAAACTAGAAGTCCCAATAGTGTTAAAGAAAAGGTTGGGCGGCGAAGGCTCTCCCATGTGGCTTGGTCACACTGAAATTCCTCAAGATGCCAATTGTAGCTCTCTCGATGCCCAAATCCATCAAACAACCGGTCCAGACTCACCCATCCGTCTTCGAAATTTATCAAATTCTTGTTACTCTTCAAACCCAGTGCATAGAGAAACATATGGCCTGGCTTAGTGACCATCAATATAGGCATCCGTCCGGTGAATGGCAACTCAGTGAAACTGGTAATTTACTCAAGTGTTGGCGTCAGCTCATAATCAACAAACTTTAAAACCACTGTGGCTGGATTCCAGAACTCTATCAATAACCTGGTGTCACGACCCAAAATCTAACTAGTCGTGATGGCATCTAACCCAATCCGCTAGGTAAGCCAATTAACAATAATCCAATTCAAAAGAGATTTACTGAGAAAATAAATAATGATATAGTTAAAACAACAACCCAATGACTGGTAGTACAAATCATGAGCTTCTAAGATTTAGAGTATACAAAGTTGGTATGTAATAAATACATCATCTGTACAAAATATACATAAACTGATTTAAAATCTAAAGCTACAAAGAACAAGAGGAAGCTATAACTTGAACGCAGGTACATCTAGATGGACGGAGAGTCCGAGCGCACTATTCAATTTTTTGAGGACATGTTGCGTGCTTGTGTCATTGATTTTGGGGGCTCATAGGACTAGTTTCTACCGCTAGTGGAGTTCACCTAATACAACAACTATCAGTCGAGCATCGAGATAGCTCTATATGAGGCCTTATATAGGAGGCGATGTCGTTCTCCAATTGGTTGATTTGATCCTAGGGAAGCTAGGTTGTTGGGAACTGATTTGGTCAGTGATTCTTTGGAGAAGGTGAAGTTAATTAAGGATCAGCTTCGTACAACGCAGTCTAGGCAGAAGAGTTATGCTGATGGGAAGGCTCGTGAGGTGGTATTCATGGTGGGTGAGAGGGTTCTACTCCGAGTTTCTCCCATGAAGGGTTTGATGAGGTCTGGGAAGAAGGGCAAGTTGAACCCTCGGTATATTGGTCCTTTTGAGATTCTTGAGAGAGTTGGTGAGGTGGCCTATAAACATACATTGCCACCCAGCTTATCGGAATTTCACCCAGTTTTTCATGTTTCCATGCTTCGGAAGTATTATAGTGATATGTCACATGTGATAGATTTCAGTTCCGTGCAATTGGACAAGGATTTAACCTATGTTGAGGAGCTGGTGGCTATTTTGAACAGGCAGGTTCGAAAGTTGAGATCGAAGAACATTGCATGGGTGAAGGTTCAGTGCAGAGGTCAACTGGTCGAGGAGGTGACTTTGGAGACCGAGCATGATATGTGGAGCCGATATCCTCACCTTTTTATCACTTCACGTATGTCTCTATACTCGTTCGAGGATGGACATTTATTTAAGAAGGGGTAAATGTAACGACTCGACTGATTGTTTTGTGCATTTGAGCCCTGTTTCCCATTTTTCAGTGGGCATATCGCGTAGGTTCCTTCTAATGTGATAAAAATCATTCTTCCTAAAGATGGGCTGCGAATATGAGAGCTTGAATTTAAATCACTTTCAAATTTCATCAAATTTATTGTACTATTTTATTTTAAATAATAAATGAATATACAATAAATTATCTTTAAAAATGAGTCAATCCTTAACAATTATTGCACGATATCAAAAATACTAAGATAGCATATATAGGTACAAAAAGAGATAAAATTATTCTTCGTTTTTACATTTGGAGTTAATACGTATAAACAAAATTGCAGACTGCTCACCAATTTACTGAAAAAGATGGCCAACCTGTTGCAAATAGCTCAAAAAAGGCATAAATTTATCACCATAGCCAGAGCCAACATGGC
Source organism: Nicotiana obtusifolia (assembly GCA_002018475.1). NCBI lineage: Eukaryota > Viridiplantae > Streptophyta > Magnoliopsida > Solanales > Solanaceae > Nicotiana > Nicotiana obtusifolia. Next base: position 32,754 of record MCJB01023112.1, on the reverse strand, counting down.
GGATTCAAATACAAAAGTGAGCAACATCTGAAAATAATACTCCCCTTTGGTCCACTTTAAGTATTTTTTTGCTCTTTTCACACATATAGAGGAATTCACCTTTTAGTATTTATTAACAATAAAATTGACCATAGTAACCTTAACTTGCTCATTAGAAATATAAAAAATTACTCCTAAGCTTTTTATTCTAAGGGCAACTTTGGAAAGAATAAGTTAATTTTTCTTGATATCTAGAAATATCAAATATTTTTCGGCCCGGACTTAGCTTCGGCAGATAGTGAGTACATATATAGAAGCGGCGAACCAGAGGAGCTTAGGGTCGTAGGGGTAGTTTAGGAAATTGGGATTATTTGGTACATCCATAGACACGCGTCGTCTTTCTAGTTTCAAAAGTTCATGTAATTATTGCTTTGTTTTTTTCTCCTTCTTAGCTGACTCTTTATATTTGATAGCTGCTACTAATTAGATCTCATAGCAAACAAAAGAGGTACTTATGCACACTAAGAAATGCAAGGAGGTGCTGGTTTAGATAATTAGTACGCCAACATTTATACTTGCAGGGTAAAATTGTTAAAGTAACAGTTGCAACGAACCCACTTTGTAATGTCCGTTGGGCAGCCAAAATTTTGAACTGGGTCTGATTTAAATGGTTAATAAAAATTTAATCTTTGTAGAAAATTAATTTTGATCAAATATAACTTATTCAGACCTGCTATTTCTCGACCAAAGAAGAAATTATTCTAAAGGTGAATCATATATTATGTTATTCTAAGTATTTTTTAAAGATTACCAGTGTAAAAAAGTTTCAAAATTATATATCCTGTTTTGTTGAAGTAGTCTCAAGTCTAAATCGCATAAAACAAATAAAGAATCATCTTGCTTATTCTATGAGGCTGATATTTAGCTTTAGATAATTACGGAGATTTTCTCATGAAATCAAAAATAAATAACTGATATCTAACAGAAGTTACGTTGCAAACTTTAATTACTCATTTACAGTAATCGCACAATGTAATTTTTATATAAAAAAGAAAAAAAGAAAAAGGAAAAAAAAGAGGTACACCCTAAGATTTATCATAGAGTAATTGGGCTTGTGCTCAGCACGGGCTATCTGTAACTAGTTAGTATATAAGAGGTATATAGTACAATTATTCGACTTTCGCTCAAAATAGTCTTTTATGTTTATATGATTTTTTTTTTTGCTTTTCGAGATTCAAACTTGTTATTAATTTTAATTGTGCATTTGAACATAAAATCTTTTATTTTTTAAAAATAAAATTTATTTATTTAAAAACTATGTAAAAAGTATTACAAGTCTTAATAATTAAATAATAAATATTTAAAAGGCATATGAAAAAATTACGATCAAATAATAATTCGTTTGTACTCGAAATTCGAACAAACGTCACATAAATTTAGAGTTTCACTCTTTTCCTTCTTTGTTCCCTCTCCTTAATTTCCCAATAACCATTTTTTCTCTTAGCGCCAAAATCTCTCTAATTTCCTATTACTTTATTGTAATTTGGTAATAGTATTTCAATGGACCAAAAAAAAAGTCTATTATTTAAAGACAAATAGTTCAAGTGTTACTTATTGTTTAAATAAAAATGGACTTTCTTAGTCCATAACCCTAAAGCTAACAGAATACATAAAAAATCATGTTAAATTTAAAAGATTTTCTCATCTACTATTTGTTGACGACAAAATCAGTTGCTGCTTTGTAACTGCTTCCACTTCTGAATTTGTTCTTTTTTCTCTGCATATTGTCAAAAATAAATCCAAGAAGACCATTTGCAAATACTATTAAATTTTTAAAATTTCTAATTTTGATATTTGTTTTTCATAAAAATATGAAATGGAGAACAAATAATCTTCATCGTCATTGATCAATCATGTTTTCCTATTTTTAAGTGTCAAATTTTAAGAAAAACAAGAATATTAATAATGGGTGAGGTAAAGTTTTCTTTTTTACATTTTTCGATATGTGTATGTGTGAAAGAAGGACTTTCTTGTAGTAAAGATTGATTTGAAGCTCATAATTAGAATATGGAAAACTAAAACCCACTTTTATGATGAAATTCCAATTTAGCAAAATCAAATCAGAATATCAATGATATAATTTAAAGAAAAAATAAGAGAAAAATTCAAGAAAATATAGATAATGAAACACAATTCAATATTAAAAGGATGAGTTCTATGAAAGATAAGAAGTTGAGGAAACTAAACAGAAGAGACTAGTGAGATTAACAAGAAGAAACATATGTTAAACTTAACTGGAACTTTGATATCTTCCATTAGTTTTACCATTATTCCATTATATCAAGGACAATTTATGTTAATGGGAAGAAGTTTTGACACTTGAAGTTATCTACAAAAATTAAAAAATTTATTTGGAGGTTAACTTAAAATATTCTGCCTACTAAATCAAATTTACTAGCTAGAGGCATTATTTTTGAGCGGGATTATTTTTGTGACTCAATAAAAAATAATGAACACGTGTTCTCGATTGCGAATAGGCAAGAGATATTGGATGGAATGACAGTATGAACTGAATGTGGAAGAAGTTGATATGGCAAAGTTCCTTGGTGGTGTTGTTAATGACTTAGATTTGTTGAAGGCTAGACCCACATGTGCAATCCATTAAAAATTTTGGGCCATGAGAAACGAATTTATGTGAAATAGTAAAGTTCTTACTTCTACTTATGTGCTATATGAAGCTTTCAAATTTTTAAGCGATTGGGAGATTGTCATGACTGAAAAGCGATAGAGAGGTCTAATGAGTGCTTCTACTCGAGTTGTGGTCTCCTCTTGGTCTAAGCTCCACATGGGATCTGAAAATACAATATAGATACATTTGTCTCTCTTACTTCAGGTTGTAGTGGAGCAAGGTTGTCGTGCGTGATTCAGCATGTCAGTTTGTAATTACAACTTCTTTAGTTTTTTAAGGTTGTATCAATGCTAGGCAAGATAAAATATGGGTGTACGTTTTGCCCTTATCCAGTTGATTCAACTTTTTAATGGCCCAGGTGTCACAACCCAAATCTCATAATAGGTTGTAATGGCGCCCAATGGTGTTGTTAGACAAGCCAATGGTAGACCGCCAATTTAACTATCTATTTGTTTAACTTAAACTTAGAAATTTTATTAGATAAATAGAAATTAAATCTAGAACTCAGGGAAACATATGTACTGCTTTACCAAAATAACGAATACGAATAGTACATAAAGCAAAGTGATAATAACAACAAATATAATTGTGAAAGTCCACTAGAAGACCCCAAATCCCGATGTTACAAGTGCACGAGCAATCTAGGGAATATACAAAATCACTACAGCTATTGTCTGAAATGAAATAGACAGAAATAATAAATAAGATAGAGGGAGGCTCGGGATGCTACAGATCGAAGCATGAAAGGCAGCTCACTACTAAGTCTCCGTGTGATGCGTCTACTCACCCGTGCGACCACTAGAAGTACCTGTCTCAGTACCTGCACAATCAGTACGGCAGTGTAGCATGAATACATAAATCAATGCGTACCTAGTAAGTATCTAGTCTAACCTCAAAGAAGTAGTGATGAGGAATCGTTTGACACATACTAGTGGTCAATAATAAAATACATAAAGTCGATAGGTATGAAGCACATCAGATAACAACAAAACAAATAAGCTTTAATAATAAACTTCCAAACATGGATTATTAAGAAATCATTAAAATGTGATTACTGGCCTTGAAGGCAAAAAATCAACTGATATCAATACCACATCAAATCTCAAGTGTTATACACGAGTCTGCCGAGACGAACGACCTGATTTCATAGGAATAGTGATATACAATACCGTCGAGGCGAACGGTCCGATTCCATAAGAATAACTCACAATATTGCCGAGGCGAACGATCCAATCTCATAAGAGTAATTATAAATCCTGCTTAGGCAAACGACCTGATCCCATAAGAGTAATTATCAATCCTGTCGAGGTGAACTGTCTGATCCCATAAGAGTAATTATTAATCTTGCCGAGGTGAACTGACCGATCCCATAAGAGTAAAGAAACTCTCTCCCCACAAAAATACATGCGAGTCAAAAAAAATACGAAACTACCATTCATTAGATAATTCACATTATTCAAAGTAAGAGACTCGGTCATTTATTCTAGTCTCAATCTTAGTCATAAGTTAAAGAATCAAATACATAAGATTAATTCAAATAACATATTTAAGGCATGATGTGAATCTAAGTCTACCCGGACATAAACATGAATATAGCTATGTACGGACTTCCGTCAACTAGTAGCACACAACAATTTATACACGTAAGGGGATTATTCCCTCTCACAAGATTAGGCAAGAAACTTACCTCGCTTCCAAGCTCACTACTCGGGTCTTAAACCTCACTAGAAGTCCCCAATCGATGCTAAGCAATCTGAAACTAGTCAAAAATCGTACAACTAATCCATATATGCTCAAAAGTTCATAATTTATCTATTAAAGTGATTTTCCAACCAAATTCAGAAAGTCCGTAAAAGTCACCCCGGGCCTACATGCCCGGATTCAAGAAATTTTTGAAGATAATCGTTACCCATGACCTCACGAACTCAAATATATAATTTATTCCAAATTCTATAATTAATTTTTGGTCAAATTCCATTTTTACTAAACTCTAGGTTTTCAACAAAAACCCATAATTTTCACTAATTTTCATATTAAATCTACTCATAATCCATGTATTTAACTCAAAAATTGGTAATATTTACTTACCTTGTGATGTTGATAAAAATCCCCTACAAAAATGCTCTCAATTTCGTCCATGACCAAGTGAAAATATGAAAGAAATGGGCTAAGTCCCAAAATAAAAGTGTTCTGCCTAGGCCCTTTCTTCTTCGTGATCACAGAAGAAGCTTCACGATCTCGAAGGCCAAATTCTTCCAGCTGCCCAAGTACCCTTCGCGTTCGCGACCAGACGGTCGCGTTCGTGATGGACCATCTCCCAGCCTTCCGCATTCGGGATTTCCCAGTCGCGTTTGCGAAGGCCAATTGCCTTCCAGCCCAGCTCTACTTCTCTATTCTTCGCGTTTGCGAATTTGTCTACGTGTCCGCGAAGAAAGACTAGATCCTCCCTCGCGTTAGCAAAGAGTAAAATCCCAGATCCCCCTCCAGCTTTCTCCGTGATCGTAGGACAACCTTCACGATGGCGAAGCACACCAGCAGTTTCAGCCAAGTTTAACTTTGCTCCGGGTGGTCCGAAATACACCCGAGCCACCCGGGGCCTCGTCCAAATGTACTAACATATCAATAAACATACTACGGACTTACTCGAAGCCTCAGAACATATAAAATAATACCGGAATCAAGAATCGCACCTCAAAACCAAATTACTCAACTTCTAAACTTCAAACTCATTTCAACCAGCTCCGAACGCGACGAACCATACTTAGACAACTCAAAATGGTGCTAAATTTTACATACAAGTCACAAATCACAGTACGAACCTATTCCAAGGCTCGAAATCCCAAAAGAACATCGATAACACCAAAGTCCACTTCAAATCAAACTTAGAGAATTCTACAACCTTCAAAATGCCAACTTTCAAGCCGAAATGCTCCTGGTCTACCCGAAACTTGATCCGAACATACACTCAAGTTCAGAATCACCATATGACCCTATTGAAACCTTCAAATTTCGATTCCAATATTGTTTACTCAAATTGTTGACTCAAGTCAAACTCGACCACCTTAGGACATTGTTATGGAACTAAGTATTCCCAATTCAACACGAACCCTTCCAAAACCAAACCAACCATCCCCGCAAGTTATAAAATAGTAAAAGCACATACAAAAATTCTTAAATAGGAGAACGAAGATCTAAAAAGTAAAATGACCGATCGAATCGTTACACCGGATATAATCGAATATCCTTAGGAAATTATAATTTCTTGTAACTCCAAGGGAAATTTTTATGGAGTTTGAAGTGCTTTTAGATAGTTGTCATTTCTTGTTAAAAAATGCTAATATTTCTCTTGTTTGAGTTAAGAGACAAGGAAATCTAGCTGCTTATTAATTGACCAGAGATTCTAAAAAATATGTTAGTCCTTTCTATCGGGAATATGCTCTTAATTTTATTGTAAATTTGCTAGTTGCCTATTCAGCCTAGTAAAGTCTTTATTTGATTTTTTGTTAAGCGATACATATTAAGAACCAAAATAGTTCTACCCTATACGTTAAGGACCAATTTGATCTCTTTTCTCGCCTTTTCTAACTTTTCTAACCAAAGGTACTACCTGAAATGGTTCATTTCTTTGTTTTATAAACTTTAAGGTGCTCAAGAAAACAAAAAAGTTATTTAAGGTGGCAAAGTATGAAAATCCATAAAAGCTTAACAAGCTCCTACGCTCTTGACTCTATTTTCTCGCAGTTTTAGAGAATCAAAGAAAAAGAGGAAGGAGAAGATGATGCGAACGAGGTTGCTATGGTTCACAATAGGTCTCACTTCCCTTTCAGCTACAATGACTCACTTCATATTCAAAGATCTATGGGCTGATCGACTCTCTCTTTCTTCCCAAGTAATTTCTCTGACCAAAAAAACCATTATTATTGTTATTTTTTGTTTTTTGGGGGAAAGAAATGTTGATTTATTCTTTTTCTTTTTTGGGGAGTACAGTTGAAGGAGAAATTTAGCGTCTTGGAGACTAGGGTTTCCAGTCTTGAAGTGCTTCGTGATAGTTCCAATCTTCAGCAGGTATTTTCTGGCTAATATTAAGGAATAATATTTATTGTAATTTTTTTAAACCTGAATTTAGCTTCAGAAGTTAAGCTGGTCAATTGTATGTTTAGGTACGGTTATATTATGAGATTATTTATTATATAAGCAAATTCCTGTGGAATCAAGCTTTGTTTAGTTCCAATCTAGCTTGCCTTCTGGATCCCTTTTGAGGGATGACCTCTCACATTATTCCTGAATATTAGTTTGATATATCAGCTCTGTCTTCTGTTCCCCGTTTCTTCTTCCAAATGTTGTTACTAATGTTATTATTAGTCTCTTCTGGATGGAGACTAGTTTTTTTTACAGTCAGTGAGAAGCTGAGCGGGAATGCTTGACAAGGATGCCTCCTTTTAATTGGTGTTGCACTTTTCATCTAGCAAGAAATTCTCTGATTTTTCTATTTTTCAGAAATTTTCCCTAGAGGTAGCTTAAGAAGAAAAGAACAGATTACTAGCCCAAATCACATGCTGATACTGTGAATCGACATTACTTTTGCAATATTTTTTCCCAGAACTTAGTTCCTCTAAATGTTATCAAAGACACCTAACGTGCCATAAGTGACATACCTGATTTACCCAAAAATAATGATAATGAGAACAATGTTAAAAAATTTGTTACAAAAAGAATGAGAACATTCTTAAAAAGTTGGCTTGAGGCTTGCTTCAGCTCTGAACCTAGGCCTAGTGTGTGTTGGGTGCTTCACCTCATTTAAGCAGCTGTTCAATGCCTCAGCACCCACTGGTGCTTCTTGAAAAAGGTCATACCAAGCAACAAATATACTTGGCAAAGCAATATATTAGTCAATCAGTACTAATTTATATTTCACTCTTTCAATTTTGGGGCGTCCCGATATGTTTGGAAACTGGTTGATCTTTATGCAATTTTCATGTCTTTCAAGAATTTAAATACACTAAACAAGTGAAATTTTTTAATTTTCATGTGATGTGTTCTCTATCAAACTAGTTTTCAATCATTATTTAAGAATATCTTTATGCTATCTGCAGTATAGTTGATAAGTCAAATTAACATTTTAAAACTCTATGTCCAGTCAAATACTCATATAGCATACAACGGATAGAGCACCTGTTAAGAAAATAATATGTATAAACATGTTTATTAGGAATAGATATATAAACACACCTTTCACAATGAAGTACATATTTCACTTAATTGCAACTCTTTCAATTCAGTTGTTTACATAATTGTTGTTTGTGCTTATTAGTCCTTCCACTTGCATTACATTAGTTCTTCTCTTCATCCATGCATCTCTTCAGTATAGTGAGTGCTATTGCACACTTGTTGCTTTTTGACAACACCAGTGAAAATAATGGGTCTTGACCCTCTTTGCAACGTTTGAAGGGGAGCCTTGGAGCAATGGTAAAGTTTTCTCCTTGTAACCTATAGATCATGGGTTCGAGCCGTGGAAGCAGCCACTAATGCTTGCATTTAGGTAAGCTATCTGCATCACACCCCTTGAGTTGCGACCCTTCAGCAGGCCCTGTGTGAACGCCGGATGCTTTTTGCCCCAAGCTGTCCTTTTACCCTCTTTGCAAACCTTTAATGGTTGACTTGGAACTATGAAGGGATACCCTGACCTGAAATTGGAAGTAAAGATCTATATCTCAAAGGGCTCGCCTGAGGATTATTTGTGGCTGGATTGGTAGAAATCTTGAAAATATTTCAGGGCTAGAGGGGAGAGTTCAGTTGAGTGAGAGAAGTAACAAAGTCGAGGAGAAGTAGTGGCTGTTCTTAGGCTGTAAATATTTCATTTTAATCAGTAACACCATAAAAAAGAAGGTTGAGTACTCTATGAGGTGCAGCATAAAGGAAGAAAAGAACCAAAAGTCAGACGAATTAGCAGATAATACTAATGCAGTGAATGCTGCTGCCTAAACAGTACGTATAGGTTGAAAGAATGAGAAAGAAGAAATTCTAGAGCTGACACCTAGAATTTCCTTGTAAATAACTCTATAGCCAAGGCTGAATAAATCATCACTGAAGCTAAAAAAAAAAGGAATCACGGAAATCAACTCACAATTCAATAAGATAGTGTATATAAGTAGATAGATCTTTTGCTTATGCATTGAACAATAGTAAGAATGAGGCAAATAGCTATTTCGTGATTTTAGAACTATACTCCAGCTGGAGTGGAAAATCATTGGATATTGTAATTAAACACTGAATGATGTGGTTCCTCGAACCTATCATAAAGAACCTTACATTAGACTCTTCTCGGCTTTAGGACCTTGATAAAATAATCTGAATATGACATGCTTGTAGAAGCAATAATAGTGACTATATCTAACTGACTGAACCTACACCAGTTAAAATATGCTCCAAATGTGGCGATATAATATGCTTATAAAAAATAACATTAATTTGTTACAGCTGTTAGATAAGAGTTTACAAAATTATTTTGGACTTGCATCATGTGTCACAGACCCAAATGTTATGTCTTATATATATATATAGAGAGAGAGAGG
>MCJB01023112.1:13210-23494 GCA_002018475.1 Nicotiana obtusifolia | reverse complement strand
GGGGGGGGGGGGGGGGGAGGGAGAGAGAGAATAAGTATTATTAATGTTAAGAAAACCAACACTAAGAAAGTGCTGTGATTACATCCCAACCAAAAAAAAGAAAAAGGAGAGAGATAAGAAAAAACAAAGCACCTTGACGACTATCTATTCTATGAACTGTAGCACGGCTTCTGCTTCATTTACCCTTTCCAATTTACGCTAACAAGAAATTAAAAGAACACAATCAGACTTGATTTTCAGCTGGGAGTTCTCTTGTCATTCAGAAACTCTTTTTGTCCTTTCTCTCCAAACACACCATCAGATGCCAGCAGGTATGGTGTTTCGACCCTTCTTTAAATTCTTAGCTAGACCTTTTCACTGCCAGCACAAAGTAAATCTGCTGCTGCTTTTGGCATAGGCCAGCTGAGTCCCAAAATATTAAACATATGCCAAATCTTTGTGGTGAAAGGACAATGCAGGAAGAGATGGTTATGAGTTTCTGACTCCTCAATGCACAAATAACGTCTATTGACAAGCTGTATCCCTCTTATTTGTTGGTTGTCTTGAGTCAAACTCAACCAGCTTCTTTGGTCACTAACTACTCAAAACACATCACTTTGACTGGTGTGTGAAAGTTCCATTCTTGTTTACATGGTCCCTGAGTAGTCTGGTTAGTTTCTTTTAGCAACAAAAAGTATCATGAGTTTACTGCAAATGTGCCATTGCCTTTCTTTTTCATATCAAGCGGATCTTCTCTGTTGTTGAGGCCTTGTGAAGAGGCAAGGATGCTGTGAAATTCTGAAATATTGTGTAACTCCTGGTTATTTAGGTTCCTTCTGAAAGTGATGTTCTTACTATTACCTTCCCTACTTTGTGCAGCAGTAACATCAATATCTTGAGCAAGGTTAGAGAGAGATGAGAGTTGACCTCTAAGAGGTGAATGCCACATATTCTCCTACCAGAAAGATACCCTTCTCCCATTGCCTATTTTAATACCAATGAGTGTAGAAAACGGTGGCCAATGTGCCCTAATATTGCTCCAGATTCCAACCCCATGTGAAGGATTGGTTTTATCTGTGCACCACTTGTTCATGAGGCCATACTTCACTGTGATTGTGTTCTTCCTTAAAACATTGACTTCAACAATGAATCTTTAAAACCATTTCATTAAGAGGTGTTTTGCATTCTTAGGTTTTTGATACCCAGCCCTCCTTTTTATAGTAACATTGCCCTATTTGACCATATTAAAAGTTTTTCCTTTTTTGTTCCATTGCCATAAAATTTTGCCTCCTCAACTTGTCTATTCTTTTCTCTATCTTCAAAAGCGTGGGAAACAAAGACATAATATAAGTTAGCATAGAATTCAAAACACTATGAATAAGAATCAAATATGCCCCCCCCACCCCACCCCCTACCCCCCAAAAAAAGGGAGAGAGAGAAAAGTATTGTTTCTTAATTTGCTTCTCACATCTTTCCGACGCTCCCTGCCATGTCTTCTGATTTAAGTTTTCTCTTAAAGGTAGATCCAAACAAACTGCAGGTTTGCAGTTTGGCAACCCAAGATTGATGCTAAACTCTACAAATCACGGACTGAGTTGACTGGAAGAAGCTCGCTCTTGGACTAATTGACATGTATAAGCAAAACCTTGTACACACACACATTTTACATAATGTAGATACTAATATATAAGTAGTCTTATAATAATATATATTACACACACATATATATACATAATCTTCACAATACTTCAAGTCCAGTCTTTGAGTTTCAGCAAAGTCTCTACACTTCAACAAGTTTTGAAGTAGGAGGATTTGTAGACATGTAAAACTTAAATGGACTTCAATCCATAAGAAATTTGGATTATGTCCGAAATTCAAATCATATTCAAATAAATATTATGGGCTAATATAAGTGAATTAATTATTCAAGTCCAATACATGTGGATTTAATTAAAAAGTTCAACTTGGGCTTGTCCTTTTAGTTGTGCTACAAATGATAAACCCATGTTATTAGCCCAAGGTCAATAAAATATCATGTTTTCTTAAAGGCTCAATTTGTGTCACGTGACAAGTGACATGGCGCGCCAAGTCAAACAAAGGAGCCAATGAGATCTTCCATGTGTAAAATGATGCGGCATGCCAAGTCAAATAAAAAGTATCATGCCAAGTGCACAAGTGATATGTCTTGACCCATCAAATGTGGTCTTATCATTGTTTTAATCTGATAGGTGATAGGTTGGTGGGTCAAGACAACAGAGCAATAGGTATCCCAAATGTGGTCTTATCAATAGGTATCCCGCAAAGATAAGGTGCCAAACTGAAATATCGTGTCAAGTTTAGGGGATTGTCAATGTATTTGGCCTAATTTTTTATGCGGGGAAAGCAAATTTGTTAGAACTGTTATTGCTGGGGACTATATTTCCTCCATTAAGCTGGTGAAAGCTTGAGCCACTAAAGAGTTGAACAGTGTTACACCAAATGGACAGGAAGAGGTTGCTCTTTCCTCGGGAATTAAGGGCTGATAATCATTCTTTCCATATTCCATTATTTCTCCAGTGAAATGTACCAAAAAGTCGCTAACCTTAAGAAATAAGTATTGATTCTCGAGAGAAGAAAAAGTGCCCTTTATAGTGGTAGAAATTTTGTCATGAAAGATGCACTAAGAAAGCTCTAGGAACTTGAGCTTAGGCAACATCCGTGAAGGAATTTCAGAACCATATTTTGGGTATCCTTTTTTTTCTTTATCTCCTAGATCAAATATTTTGATGTATATAGGAAGCTGTACCTCTTAATATGCCCTGGAGAATCATCTTTATATATACTTGGAATGACCTGATTGCGGATTGTAGAATTAGCAACTGTTGCTTAAATATTTTTAGAACTGTTAACCAAGAGTTCCTGCATTGGGATCACCAAGGGTCTCATCTTCTGCTTTTCCTTTCCTCTTCTTCCTTTTCCCACTTTTCTTTATTTAAACTCTCTTCTTTTTCTTTTTCTCCCTTTCGACATCCCTAACATCCTTTTTCTCTGTAGATCCTGCATCTTCCCTGCCTTCCCTTTTCTTTTTCTTGTTTCGCGAAACTAAATGAAAGGAACTGGGGTAGTTGCAGCTATCTGTGAAACTTAGGTGTTTTTACTTGCCAAGGATTCAGTAAGGAGCAAAATACAATGTTGGGAAAAAAAAGTCAAAGCAGCTCCTTGGCACTTCACTATGTCTTCTTCTCTTTTATGTTCGCCCACCAATTTAACATATTTAATTATTCAAAATGTTTTTTTTGTTTTTCCAAGTGTTTCTCGTACATAGTACTTTTGCTGTTGCAGTTAATGTGACAAATTCTAGTTCTGGTTGTCACTGAATTGCCATATCATCATTTATACCTATAGACAGAGAAGGGACAATGATGAAAGGATATCCCAGATGCCTATTAACATGGCTTCTTTCTTGGTCTATGTGGCTCTTTTGTTTTCAAAGCACACACACTTGGAACAGTTTGTTCATCATTGTTGTTCAGGATATCTTCAATGCTCCATTCTTTGTATTTTTGCCTGAAAGCACTTAATGGGGACTGAGGCGTAGTTGATCAATTGTTTGATTGATTTTGCGGCTAAAAGCAAAACATCACCTTTTGAGAATCATAAAAAGAGGAAGAATGTTTTATACTGTTAAAATGTTCCACATTGGGTGAGGGATGGGTTGTTGTCGCCTTATAGGCAATCCTCAGTTCATGATTTTAGTATTTTGGGTTGAGTTAGACCAATGTCCATTTTCATGTAGTGTTGCTTTGTTTTGGATGAACACATTATCAAATCTGATTGTTTTCTCTTTAACTTCAGATCTTACATGGCTGCTCTTGTACTTGGCTAACTGCTTTAGCCTTGCTGAGTTTTGCTTAGATCAATTTGTTAAATATCTTACAGCTGTTCTTCCCTTTCTTGTAGGATGAAGGGAACTAAATCACTAACTACAGCGCCATCTTCAGATCGTTGCATCTACATGGCTGGACATTGTTTCTTGATTATGTATCGTTGTGATGTCTTATATGTGCGAGATAATCTGCAATAGAGAACATAAAATTTGATGTTTTCATTTCGTGGTACAAATTTGTAGTCTCGCAATACAGTTGCAGTCGAGCACTCCCCTCCTCCCAAATCCACCAAAAGAAAAAATAATAATAGAAGTATCTCTGATCAATTGAAGCGGTGTTCCCTCAAGTTTAAGAATATTATAATATAACTTGATATTCTCTGAAGATTTTAGCATGTTTCTGAACTCGTAGTCACATTATTTGAATTGCAGAGAGCAAAATGTCGCCTCTAGTTATTTATTTATGGACAAATTACTGTATATTTTGCTTTCTGAGCACATCTGGAAATGGAATAATGGATTGAATTAATATAGGATAATTTATCTCGCATAGGAAAGTCAAAACGTTATTGGTCTATAAATCGTAGTAGTGCTTCGCCATCTCTTGGACAATATAGTTCTATTTCTTAAGAAATCACACGGGTCGAGGGAAACCTATGTAAATATATTGGTTTCAAATCTTGTGGTGTTTGGATTTGGTTTTGGTTCTGCATTTATGTGGGAAATATAGATGTTTGTTCTTGTTTTTGGAAAATGACGTGCATTATTCCATTTGGTTTTGGAAACGAAAACTGTAAGCCAAGAACTTGGTTTAAAATTTTAAAGATAGTTTGTTCTAAGAAAAAAGAGAGGCAAATGCAATTTCCAGCCCCATTTCTGGTTTTAGTTTAAAACCAAATAGAAGTGTGCAGGCAATCTAATCAAGTGAGGTCTTAGTTCTAAAATTCGACCCTAACAAATATGATTAGATTTAATATATTTGATTCCTTAATCTAAGTTCCCGTTTGGTCATAGATTTTGCCAAAGTTTTTTTCAAAAATTTTGGCAAAACGTGTTTGTTTATAGATTTTATCCATGTTTTGGCAAATTTTGAAAATAAAATATTCAAATCCCAAAACTAGCTCCAGACATGTTTTTGGCCCAAAATATTAATGTTAAATTTTTTAACAATTTCAAAAATTACCTCAAACTTTTGTATTTTATAAAAAAAAACCACCATCTATTATGACCGAACTAATCCATCAGCTAATTACTATCATTTTCATTTAGATGGATGGATCTTGTAATATTATTACAATTTGATGAATTATAGTGGCTAGTAATTTTGTTATTAACAGTTGATATTAAAAATCAGGTTGTGATTTTAGGATAATGTATTATGTAATTCATTATAAAAATGATAATTTTGTACTCAACTTATTTATGTTCAGAACTATGATTTGTGATAATGATAATAAATGGCGTCGATGAAGGTTCTGCATATACAGGATTAGCAAGTTTGTTTGTTCGGTATTGTTGGGTATTTTTGATAGTTTTTATAACTCATGGGGTATGTCACATTTTATATTTTTTCAAAACAAAAAGTGAAATATGTTTTGAAAAATTATGTCCAAACAGATTTTCGTTTTCGAACTAAAATTCACTCAAATCTAATTTTTTAAAATAAATTTAGAAATCTATGGCCAAAAGCCAGGTAAATCAACTGTAAGTGGAAGAAGTATGATATAAGCGTGTGTTTAACCAAAACAGTTACTATTATAATTATTGCTTTATTGTTGTTTATATTATTTAAAAAGAGAACTGTCATATCATCATTGATAGAGAGACCTAAAGCGAGGGCGCTAGAGATGGTATTACTCAACTGTCAAATTGACGTGAAGATCACTAGAAAGGGGTTTCTCGATCGTCCAAAATTGGTGAGTTCTAAGGATTTTGTATAGGGTAAAATCGGTTCACCTTAAGTACTTGAATGATGGAATGACACGTGCAATTAGAAATAGACGGAAAATGAAGCGAGAGAAAACTAAGACCGACGACAACAACTTCGGTTGGCACCGGGCAGACCCCAAAGGGAACATTGTTACTGACGGCAAATGAATATTTGCCACTAGATAACATTCAATAAAGAATATTCCTCAATATTAAATACGCAATCCGTTATAAAGAATTTTGGCATTCATAGCCTGCCGTTATATGTACATCAATAGCCCCCATTATTGTCATTAAGAGGGGCATGATCCTAGGACCTTGTTCCCCAGGTATAGCTATAAATAGTGACTTCAACAGCCATTGTAACTGACAAACTGATGCTACACATTATCCAAGCTAAACAATACTTTATTTTCTGTCTATCAATATTCTTATTGCTATCTTCGAAAGCTTTGCTCCCGGAATCAGGTTGTCTTCTATCTTGTCTCGATTTTAACGCTAAGTCTTACTTTTTATTTAAGTGTTATCATTTTGGGATCAAATCGATTCGCTTGTCTATAAAACATGTTATAAATTTAACCATACTATTTTACGGGTAAACAGTTTGGCACCCACCGTGGGGATTAGACAGTTCCGTAATTGAGTTGATCCTTGCATCTAAACTAATCTGTTTGATTCTTTGTTTCTTAGCAAAATTCGTAAAAGATGGCATATAACAATGTCAACATCGCACACAACGTTGAGGCACAGAAAAATCTGCCTCAACACGAGGATTCGATTAGCGATACCCGCAACAAGGAGGACGTAGACACGCCGGTTCATGGCGGGCGCTGTCCCCCACACGTACGAGAAAAGACTTCTGATAACGCTGAATACGAGCACGGTGCGAAAACGGTGAGGGTTCTGAGAGAACAACAAAGGCTATCATGGTCCATCTCTCGTAGAAGACCAGCCCATGACAAAATTGAGGCAAGCGTTGTCGGGTGCTTCCAACAACACAAATGGAAGGGGTTGAGTTCCTTCCGGTGCTCCTGCAAACCTAGTTGCGAGAAGGGTTGATAACAACTTCCTAAGGGGTGAGGTCGGCTTCGACCGGGCCAGGGGGATCAGCAGCGGACCTGGTAATAATAATGGTAATGATCCTTTCAAAATCGAGCTCATGCAGTTTATGAGGAAAATAAACACCCGAATGGACCAAATTCCGGGCGCACCACCAGTGTTGAAGGGCTCGGACTTAAGGAAATACACCCAGTTGCTGTTCAAACAGAGCGCAAAACCAGATTTGATTCTAAAGCGGTTCAAAATGCCAGACATGCAGAAGTATGATGGGACTTCGGATCCTCAAAAGCACATCACCACTTATACGACGAGAGTGAAAGAAAACGACTTAGCCCCGTACGAGATTTAGTCGGTCCTGCTGAAGAAGTTCGTAGAAACCCTCACAAAGGGGCCCTTGACATGGTATTCACTTTTACTCGAGTACTCAATAGATTCCTTCGAGATGCTCGCAGATTTTTTCATTATGGCCCATGCTGGAGCCAAAAAGGTACAGGCCTGTAAGGTCGACATATTTAGGATTGCATAAGGAGAGTCCGAGTTGCTGCAGGAGTTCGTGTCTAGGTTTCAGAAAGAAAGAACGGTGCTACTGGATGTGCCGGATAAATGAGCGACTGAGGTGTTCACTAAAGGGCTAAACTCGAGGAGCTCCGATGCCTCTCAGAAACTGAAAGAAAGCCTACTCGAGTTCCAGGCAACTACGTGGGCAGATGTCCACAACCATTATGAATCGAAGATAAGAATAGAAGATGACCAGCTCGATTTCCTGGCATCGACAAAGGGTCGGGATCGAGAAAAGAACAAGGATAAGTCAAAGGATGATTTGATGCAGATCGACGATCTTCTAAGGGCCGATTTTACCCTATGAAAGGGACGGAAGATAAGACAGAAGTTTCTGGCTGGCGGACAGGTTCGCTCCTGATAGAAGAACTGACAACGGCTGGAATAACAAGTCTTTGCAGGTTAAAGAGGTATCAGGTTCCATATATCCTAGACTGTTCGAGTATAATTTGAATGTCAGCATAGTGGAGCTGGTATTAGTGATAAGGAACATTAAGGAAGTGCAGAACCTGAGGCCAAGAGATCTGGTACCATCCAAAGGGATCCTAATTTATGGTACGAGTATCATGGGACTAACAGCCATCGGAATGGGGACTGCAATCTGCGGGAGGAGGTGGCGACATTGTTGAAAAATGGCCATCTCAGAGAGTTCTTAAGCACGAGTAAAAAATAATTACGGCCGCAATCGGGATAACGCAGAACCCTCGAAGATAGGAAAAGAACCTCCTCGACTAACGATCATCATGATTTTTGGGGCGAACAAGATTAACAGTGTGACCTTTTCGGCAGTAAAAAAGACAAAGGTATTGTTGACCTATAGCAAGAGACTCCGGGAAGATGTCGGTGGACTTCTCCTACCACAAATTAATGCCCTAGTAATTTCTCTTAATGTTTTAGATTTTAAAATTAAACGTGTTTTGGTGGGTCCAGGAAGTTCAGCTAATATCATTCAATGGAGAGTGCTGGAGCAAGCCAAGCTAACCGGAAGCATCATTCCAGCCACAAAGCTCCTCGGTGGGTTCAACTTGGCAGGTGTGACAACCTAAGGGGAGATCCTGCTACCCATAACGTCAAAGGGGTCATGAAGACTACCTTGTTTGAAGTAGTAGATGGCGACATAGGGTGCAACATTATTCTTGGTAGCCATGGCTACACGAGATGAAGGTTGTGCCATCAACATACCATCAACTTTTGAAATTACCAACTCCAGAGGGAATCAAACAAATAAGAGGAGATCAACCGGCGGCAAGGGAGATGAACACAATCTCAGTTTCCAGCAGTAAATGGAAGAGACACACGGCATAGCAATTATAGGAATCGACGCCCCTCCTGAATCAATCGAAGACGACAAAGGGGAGGAGCTATCAGAATCCTATTAGGTACCACGATATTTCTAGGTACCAGAAGAAACGGACGCAACCAAATTCATGGCGGAAGAAATGAATAGGCGGCATTGTTTGAAAGTTCCTAGAAAGGAAGTTTCACTTGGGGACAGGATTAAACCCCGAGCTCAGGTCAGGATTTATAGAATTTCTTAAAACTAATGTTGATTGTTTTTCATGGTCGCACGCAAATATGATAGGTATCCCTCTGGTAAGGCAAAAAGAGCACCCGATCACCGAGGTCAGAAATAGATTTTCAAAGAAGAGGTAACTCGATTGCCTGATATCGGTTCAATTCAGAAGGTAAAGTATCCCGACTGTCTAGCTAACATAGTAGTAGTTCCAAAAAAGAATTAAATTTTGCATGTGTGTAGACTATAAGGATCTGAACAAAGCGTGCCCAAAGTACTCGTTCCTATTACAAACATTGATCAAATGATTGATGCAACGGCCGGGCACGAGTTGATGAGTTTTCTCGATGCTTATTCCGTGTACAAATAAATCAAAATGAACTTGGAGGATCAGAAAAAAACTTCGTTCATAACGAACTTTCGCACATATTGCTACAATGTGATGCCTTTTGGGCTTAAGAACGCTGGAGCCACTTATCAAAGGCTAGTGAACAAAATGTTCGAAAAGCAAATAGGGAAAACAATGGAAGTTTACATAGATGATATGCTGGTAAAGTCTTGGAACGCATGTGACCATCTGAAACACTTCCAAGAAACCTTTGACATCCTTAGGAAGCACAACATGAAACTTAATCTCGAAAAGTGTGCATCAAGTGGCCAATCTTCCTGTTAGCCTTTGGACTTCTTTCACATTCATCAGTTGGTCTGGGATGTCCTCAACGGCTTTAATCTTGTCGGGATTGACTTCACCCTCTTTGTGGCACCAAGAAACCCAAAACTTTTCCCAAAACTGAATGGATTGCCAACAGGTTCTAAAAGACCTGAAATGGTATTTATCAAGCCCTCCGTTGCTACCAAAACTGGAGGAATATGAACAGTTGCTAGTATACTTAGCGATCTCAGAGGTAGCGGTAAGTGCCGTTCTAGTGGGGGAAGACGAAGGACTTGAACTGGCCCGAGGATTAGACTCCCAGGTCATTGAAATCAAATGCGATTCCCAGCTATTGGTAAATCAAGTATATGGAATATTCAACACCAAAGAGGAACGCATGCAACAATATGTGGTGAAAGTTCAAACTCTGCTCGTACGGTTCAGGGAATGATCAATAACCCACATCCCAAGAGAAGAAAATGCGAAAGCAGACGCACTGGCCACTGGCCAGTCTGGGCTTGTCCACAAAAATGAAGGGATCAGATTTCGGTATGGTCGTACAGCTCATGCACTCGGTATTGGATGTGGAGGGTTATTATGAAGTAGATGCGACCAACTGTTTTGGGATTGGAGAAATGAAATAATTGATTACCTTGATTACGGCAAAATTGCCCGAGGACTCGAAGGTGTCGCGGGCACTTCACACCAAAGTAGCTTGCTACAGCTTTT
>MCJB01023112.1:3183-13190 GCA_002018475.1 Nicotiana obtusifolia | reverse complement strand
TTTGGGGGGGGGGGGGGACAGTTATATAGAAGGTCATTCCAAGGCCCGTGCCCGATGCTTAGGCACCTCCGAGGCTAATTACTTTATGAGAGAGGTTCACGAAGGGATCTATGGATTTCATTCAGGTGTA
The DNA here is from genome assembly GCA_002018475.1 of Nicotiana obtusifolia. NCBI lineage: Eukaryota > Viridiplantae > Streptophyta > Magnoliopsida > Solanales > Solanaceae > Nicotiana > Nicotiana obtusifolia. The sequence continues at coordinate 13,060 of MCJB01023112.1, read as the reverse complement.
GACTCGTTGGTGTTAAAATTAGTTTGGGCAGGATACTACTGGCCCTGGATGGAACAAGACGCTAAGCCGTTCGTTCAGAAATGTGATAAGTGTCAACGTTATGCGCCGCTAGTACACCAATCAATAGAGCCATTGCACTCGATACTATCACCATGGCCATTCATGAAATGGGGGATGGACATAGTCGGTTCACTGCCGTCGGCTCCCGGTAAGGTAAGATTTCTTTTTATTGTAACTGATTATTTATCTAAGTGGGTAAAAGAAGGTCCTTACCAGAAAATTGGCGAGTGCAAAGTGGTCGATTTCCTGTAGGAGAACATAATTTGTAGGTTCGGAATACCGAAGGAGATAGCCTGCAACAACGGGCCATAGTTTATAGGCGCAAAGGTCACAAAATTCCTTGAGGACATGAAAATCAAAAGAATCATATCTTCGCCATACCATCCGAGTGCAGATGACCAAGCTGAATCAACGAACAAGGTGATTATTCAAAACCTCTCAAAAAAAGATTGGATGCAGCCAAAGGCAAGTGGTCCAAAGAATTACTAGGAGTGCTCTGGGCATACTGGACAACGACCATCAAGCACGGGAGAGACACCTTTCTCTCTCTCGTATATGGAGAATAAGCTTTGATCCTGGTGGAAGTAGGAGAACCTACCTTGAGGTACTTCCGTGTGGACAAAGAAACAAACAACGAAGCATTGTTAGTCAAATTGGAGCTGCTCGACGAACGCAGGGACATGGTGCACATAAGGATGGTGGCCTAGAAATAAATAATGGAAAGATACTATAATAGAAGAGCCAATATCCATTATTTCAAAGTAGGAGACTTGGTTTTAAGAAAAGTAACTCAAAACACCTGAGAGCTCAACGCAGGGAAGCTGGGTCCGACATGGGAAGGCCCCTACCGGGTTTTGGCTATCACTGAGAAATAATCATATGAACTAGAAAACCAAGACGGAGTAAAATTTCCAAGCAACTTGAATGTGACTAACCTCAAAAGGTATTATTGCTGATGGGCACTGCTTATACTAAAAGTATGTGCTGCACTCTTTTTTCCTTCGTCCAGTTTTTGTCCCAATTAGGTTTTTCTGGTAAGGTTTTTAATGAGGCAATAACGGAAAGCATACTACGAAGGAAATGTCATCGGCAGAAATAAGACCTTTAATTGACAAGGCATAACGATGACAAGCCACTATGGGATGGTTAGATAGTCTTTGGCTCGATAGCAAAGATCCTAGTGGGATATGTAGCTTGCTATCAGATTGAAGACTATTCAACCGTTCACGAGGGCCCCTTCCTACAAGCCACTGGGGGGGGGGGTGGTTAGATAATCTTTGGCTCATAGCAAAGTTTCTGACGGGAAACGAAGCTTGCTACAAAGTGTCTTATTGGGACCGGAGACTAAGCAGCCAGCCCCGCAGAAATAAGTTGTACAAATTAGCCACATGTTATGGAAATTTCTTGTCCAAAAGCAAAATGAATGCTTATGTACTTTTGAAGATATAAGGAATAAAATAATGTCCTTTCATTTTTATCTTGTTTCTTGTCCAAATGATGATGAAGATTTTATTATTTGAAAGTTAATCAAGTACTTCAAATGCTAGTGCTGGAATGAACATGAGACGTCCTCTTCAATAGCATCGTAAACATAAGAGGGCCTTTTATTATGAATCCCTCACAATAAAGGGTTGGTTCCGGAAGAGTTTATGCCCGGAACCCAAATGCTATCGGGGAAAAATGCACCCAAAGCCTTGGATAATTCAACCCAAAAAAGTAAACTTTGTGCAATACTTAAACAAAAAGCACTCTTATATATTAAACGTGACAAGTAGCACAAGTGCAAAAATATGAAAAGAAAACAACAAAGGAAAAAGAAAAGCAAAATACTAAGCTATATCGCCCCTAAAACTCAAGGGAAGAGAAATATCTGCACTCCTAGGAGAATTAGGCAGATCTGCTGTCGGCTTGGGATATTGGCCTTTATCATCCTCCTCCTCAAGTTCCTCCTCGATTCCTGAGAAATCAAAACTGGAACTAGAAGAATCAGTTGCATCGGGCTCAGCCGGGCGGCCTCTTTGAGCGGTTGACTCTAGCTCTCGGACCTTGGCGATTTTGGCATCAAAATCAATGACGCCTGCTTTGGCCTCTTCAAAGTTTTTTTCCACATGATATACATAGAATGTGTTTTTTAAATAATGAGAGAAGTTGCTCAGCGCTGGAGTTTTGATTTAAGCCGATCAACCTCGCTAAAAAGTCCATCTCGCTCGGATCTGGCGGTGCTAAGGCTTAAATCAAGATCATGGATAGTGGATATATGAACCTTATTGTGTTCCATGATCCTCTTATACTTATCCTCCATCTGGGCACGCTTCTCCTCGGTAGTAGCGGCTCTACAGTCTTGGAATTCAAGGCAATCTCCAAGTTATTTATTCGCTTAGTAGAGGCAGCCTCACGCTCGGCAGCAGCAAGCACAACATTTTGGAACTCAGACCATTTAGCCTTGTCTTCCTGAAATTGCACATTTAACAAGGATGCTTCTTGGCCGAGGACCAACACTTCATGCTCGCTCTGCTGCAACCGAGCCTCTAACTCACCGGCTTCAGCAGCTTGTGCTTCCAGCACTGGGAGGCGAGCAACAACTTGCTCCCTCTCGGCCAATAGTTAATCCCGCTCGGACATAATCTTTTCTTTATCAAGGATAAAAAGAACATGTATCATACCATTGCTGCGTTGTGCGTGGCATTATTTATCATACACTCCTCCAAAAGAGAGAGTATTTTCTTCTTGTCTTTCTTTGAAGCCATCAGATTCAGGTAATTGGCGAGTTCCACAGACCGGGACAATAGATGGCACTTGGTAGATACCTAGAAGGAGACAATCCTCGTCTTCTGGGGATCTATAGAAAGGGGGCGAATAGTTGTGCCCCAAATTCCCATTTGTGGTGATGTAGTAGTTGCTGGCAATGAAGGTATGGCCGGTGTGGAAGGAGATGAAGCTGATGGTGTTATGGGTTGAGAAGCAGTTGCGGGAAAAGGCAGTGCTGGTTGTTTGTTGATCACCCGACAAAGATGGAAGAGGCCCGGTACTTAGCCTCATAGTATCGGGAGCAGCAGATGGGACTGGAAAGGTAGAATTGGCATTCTCCACCAAGTCAAACTCTCCCTAGAGTGCTTGGGCATCGCCCTCTGTTGGGGATATAATCTCTTCAGACAGAGCACTCTATTGAGCTAATGAAGGTCGTTGTCTCCTTTGTAGGGAAGCCCCTTCATCATTGGCTTCCCTATCATCATCAATCACCACAGTGATTGTGGCTGGCTCGGGCACGACTTCCTTTACCTTTTTATTCTTGCCCTCGGCCGAGGAAGAACACTGCCTTTTTGGTTGCTTGCTCTATGGCTGGGGACTCTGAGAGGAAGAGTTTTCACCAGAAGCAGATCATATGGTGCCGGTTCGGGTGAAAGCCTCCTTTAGCAACCTCGCAACCTCAACAGGATCAGTAAAAACATCCTCCTCCGGGATGGTAACAAAACCCTGCGGGACACATAAATTCAACGAAAAAAGAGGTTAACCAACTTTCTTATGCGCAAAAATGAGATGGGGATAAAATCAGTTTCACAAGTCAACTTACCTTGATTTTTGGCCTTTCACCCGTATTTGGTGGCTAGTTCTTTCCACCGCCGAGTCTCAGGCGTGGTAATGTCTAGAATTTTTTGTACCCGTTGGTCCAAGCCTTCAACCCTTGGTGGTGTCCACCGAGTTGCTGAAATAATAAAACGAAAGGGATTAGCAACGACATGAAACAACCTTTTTTCAAAAAAAAAACAACATACTTTGGATTCACGTGGTATGAGTCCAGGACTCAGGAAAAGATAGGGTTGTGGCCGGGATGGTATCCCTGGTGGAAACAATGACAAACCACTCCATCCATTCACGGTCGTTGTTATCATCCATGCTGGTGAGCAAAGCATGGGGGCCACATTTGCTAAAATTCATTACCCCACCACGGAAAATCTTGGGGGTTGTAGAGATTCATCATTCGAGCCAAGGTGAGCTCCTCCTTCGTCTCCAAGCATAGCCGCCGTGAACAACCAGTTTTCGCCACACCGAATGGCCCTCATGTGCCAAACATATATGGTATTTGTGGCACATCTTCAAAATCACAGGGTCAATTCCCCTACTCAAAAAAAATGCACACAAAGTGAAGGGGTACATGTAGACATACATGAAGGCCTTCTTAGGGAAGGTTACTCGCTCCACCAGTTCGTGAGCAATGATGTTCAGATCATGACAATCATAATCCTCCTTCACAGCAGGGATACTGGAAGGGCGGATGGAAGAAGGGTATATGCCAACAGCCCAGTTTCGAGAACTTGAAGAAGGAAACTTCTCTTCGAAGTTCTTGGCTGTGTTGAGTCTTTTGGGAATGATGGTGCTCACCGTAGGGGGGTCATCATCAACGTGAATTCTTTGTTGTTGTTCTCCTTCGGACCCCCCCTCCCCGACGAGAGAACTTGAGTTCTTGGAAGAAGAAGCCATGATCAGCAGAAGGTAATAAAAGTTCTTTGAAGAAGAAGATTAAAGAAGAGTGAAAGAAGGAAAGAGTTGAATGCGATGAAGTTGAGAAAGTTTGCGGAACTGTGAAGGGTAAAAGAAGAAGAATAATGCGTATGAGTAAAGGAATATGTGGCTAAAATCATGACCATGATTACTATGAGAATCGGCAAAAATATTGCTAAATCGTGGAGTAACACGTGTTCGGGGTATTAAATTCAGGGAGACGTGCGTCTAATCAAACGTCAAAAACTTTTTAGAAGGGTTCAGAAAATTTTCCGCCAAGAAACGGATCTTCACCAACTTCCCGATGACACAAAGATGTGCCACTGGAAAGCAGAGGAACTATATGTATAGGGTAAAATCGATTCACATTAATACTCGAATGATAGAATGACATGTGGAACCAGAAATTGACGGAAGACGAAGCAAGTGGAAACCAAGACCGAGAAGAACAACTTCGGTTGGCATCGGGCAGACTCCGAAGGGAATATTGTTAACAAAGGCAAATGAATATTTGCCACCAGATAACATTCAATGAAGAATATTCCTCAGTATTAAATACACAATCCGTTAAAGAGAATTTTGGTATTCATAGCCTGCCGTTGTATGTACATCAACGGCCCCATTAATTGTCATTTAAGAGTATGCTTGATCCTAGGACCATGTTCACTAGGTATAACTATAAATAGTGACTTCAACAACCATTGTAAGGGATAAAAGAAATTCTAACAAACTGATGCTACACATTATTCCAAGCTAAAAATACTTTATTTTCTATCTAACAATATTCTTATTGCTGTCTTCGGAAGCTTTTCCTCCCGGAATGAGGCTATCTGCTATCTTGTCTCGATTTCAATGTAAAGTCTTACTTTTCATTTAATTGATTTATCATTTTGTGATCAAATCGATTCGCTTGTTTATAAACCACTATGTAAATTCAACTATGAATTCCTATGCCATTAACAAGGTATAAATAAATAAGGGCAAATCTTATTTTGGCACGTAGTTGAAACTATTTATATTCGATAACCGTGAAAAGTATATAAAATTTGTATGGTTTTATATCTCTCTCTGTCTCTCTCTCTCTCTCTCACACACACACACAAACACACACACACACACACACACACATATATATATATATATACACACACATACATAAGGATTACGTAACTTGCTTGGTCCCCTTGATATCAGAGCCATGAGGGTAAATAAGGATTATTCTTGTTTTTAACTTGCTTTTATGTGATATTGGTAGATAAAAATTAGATATATAGATATATGTATTCTTTTATATATCTTTCTTAAATCTTATACTTTTTAAAGAAGATCTGTTAAGGTTGGCATTGTGATCCCTCCGGATCTACACTGTAAGCAATTTTTCTAAGAAAAGTGGATATGATAATTCTTAGTTCTCTTATTGATTGTTATTTATAGCCTTTGGGTCATCCTAAAGAACAACTTCTTAAGAAGTTATTATATTTAATTATTATATATAAGAGAAGACATGTATCCATACACTTGTTTTTTAGATCTAACTTTTCTATATAATATTAAGTTAAGAACTTGAATATTATCCTTATGGAACCCAATGGTCTCTTGAACCAAGAACAGGAAGCATTAAAGTTATCATCGTTAATTTTGTTGTAATTACTTACAGATCTACCACAATATTAGTTACTACAAGATGCAACTCAGGATGAGAAACCAGAAAATACTACGGTCTCTCAGATCCAACAATATTCTAGCGGATCTGTAGCCATCTCCTTCCAAAGGTCCCTTAGCCAAGGAGTCTCTGTCTCTTCCTCTTCGACACAGTCTGAGATTCAGTCTGGAAAAAATTTAATATCTTCCTTTCCTTCTAGGATCGAAACTGTTAATTTTGACTCTAGAATTCCATAAGCCAAATATTCTGTAGAAACAAGCCCTCCGACAAAAGTTAATTATGAACAACCTCAATCTCCCACTTACTCAGCTTTAGGTACTAAATTAGATGTTTTGAAAAAAGATGTTCAAATTGATAAATAAAAACTTCAAGCAAATTTTATTCGCAAGAAAATATTTTCAAAAGAACTTGGTTTTTCTAGAATTTTCAAGGAGACGAAAGAAAAAATCTCCAAAGTATTTACTATGAGTCTTTAAACTTCATAAAAGAACAAATTAATTTCTTTGAGTGGTTTGAAGCTTATGCTGAATATCACCAATTAGATTTTCTTTTTTCTAAATTAGTTAACGTTTCAAAAATTTGGAAAACCTCCTCTGGAGAGGAAGTCATCTCACAACTTCCTCCAACAATTCCATGACAATCCTCCCATAGAAATTTCCCCTGTTAGAACGGGATCCTTCAACTGGTGTCAACCCCAAAGACTTTAATATTCTAGAGCTACCCATCCTGTCTTAGTAGCAGGTTTCACAAGTCAAATTAAGGGATGGTGGGATATCCATCTTAGGGAAGAAGATAAGAACAAAATTCTCTTAAGTGTCCGAGTTGATTCAACGGGAGAACCAATTCTTAAGGATGGCCTTACCATTTCCGATTCAGCCAACACCCTAATTTATACCATTATCAAAACATTCATAGGCAGTCTAGGTATTAGGGAAAGATCTTCTGAGACACTTAACAACCTTCAGTGTAAAACCCTTTCTGGTTTCAGATGGTATAAAGATTCCTTGCTTACTCGAATCTACGAAAAACCTGATGGAAATCTCCCATATTGGAAAGAAAAATTCCTAGATGGCCTACCTAAGTCTCTTAGGGATTTAGATAAAAAAGAACTCCAAAATCAACATTCTAGTGATGTTATTCCTTACTAAAAAATCACCTATGACCGACTTACCAGTCTCATTCAACATGTCGCTCTCAAAATTTGTTGACATGATAAGATATTGAGACAATTAGCCAAAGATAGAACACAGACTCCTCGAGATCTAGGTAGTTTCTGTCCTTGTAGTAAAAAGCTTCATAAGAAATGAACAACCAAGGATATGGAGATTACAAAATATAGGTCTTCTGCACCGAAGTTTAGGAAGACCAAACCTTTTCCTTCTAAATCCAGAACCTTTCCCAGTAAACATAAACCAACAAACTTCCAAACTCCCAATTCTGGCAAATGCTTCAAATGCAAAAAATCAGGTCATATAGACAAATACTGCAGGTTTTCTAACAAAGTTAGAAATCTTGATTTATATGAGTCTGTTCTTAACCATATCGAACAACTTTTATTAGAAGATAGTGACACTTTTGATGTTGCTGATGATGGACTTGAACAACAATTTAACCAACTCAAAGATGATGACATAAAATCATCTTCATCCCAGTCTAGTCAAGAGGAACCTGCGATTAATGTTCTCTCCAAAGAACAAGATCTTCTTCTTGAAATAATAAGCAATCTCTAAGACTCTGAGCAAAAGAAGTATTATCTCGAGCAATTCAAACGAACAAAAGATAAGCCTTCTATATCTTCCTCTAGTGTCTTTTCCAATCATCCTCAAGTTGCCAATACCTACAATATTACTGATATCCTCAGTAGATTCCCTTCACAAATACCTAAGGTAGTAACTATCCAAGATCTTTAAACTGAAATAGCATTCCTTAAGGAAGAAATTCGAGAAATTAAGGCTAGACAAGAATTAGATTGTCTTGTTCTCCAATAGCTCTCTGCAAAACCTGAAGAGCCTAAACAAACTGAAACTAAACCAGTTGAACAAGAAGTTTTTATCAACCACCTCTCTAGAATTTCCATAAGAAAATGGCATATGAGAGTCATCCTAATTGTCAATAAGTCCTTTACCTAGGATATTATTGTCTTATTTGATACAGGTGCAGATATCAACTTCATACAAGAAGGCCTCATTCCAACCAAATTCTTTGAAAAAATCAAAGAAGGTCTTAGAGTTGCTAACGACAGGAAACTAGGAATTAGCTTCAAACTCTCCAATGTTGAAGTTAGAACCTCCCTAGAAAATTCTCCATTGGCAGCCTCAAGTTCTTTCCTATTAGTAAAAGACCTTACTAATCCAGTTATATTAGGTATTCCCTTCATCTAGGAGCTCATACCTTTTATGGTAACAAAACAACGAATTCTAATCGAATGTATAAGAGGTAGAACCCTTCTTCCTTTTGATAGACCTCCAATTGCAAGTTCTTGTCTACCATAAAAATTAAAGAAGCAAAGATCAATTTTCTCAAAGAAGAAGTAGCGTTCCAAAGGTTACAACAGCAACTTCGAGATTCTTCTCTCCAATCCAAGATAAAAACTTTAGAAACCAAAATCCAAGAAGAACTTTGTGCTGATTTATTTACAGCCCCTTTTGGAATCGCAAGAAACACATTGTTAGGCTCCCTTACGAATCTGACTTTGATGAAAAAACCATCCCTACAAAAGCTCGTCCTATCCAGATGAATCACGAGCTAACTATTCATTGTCAAGAAGAAATCGATGATCTTCTTAAAAAACGTATTATCTCTCCAAGAAAATCCCTTTGGAGTTGTGCTGCCTTTTACGTCAATAAAAACTCTGAAATTGAATGAGGTGTCCCTTAATTAGTCATCAATTATAAACCTTTGAACAAAGCACTTCGCTGGATTAATACCCTATTCCAAACAAAAAGGACTTTGTCACGACCCAAAATCCCAACCATGATCGTGATGGCGCCTCTCATGAAGACAAGGCCAGCCAATTCAACTAAACTTCATTCAAACAGTTAAACAATACAAAAATAATATAAGTACGATTTAATAACAGCAATTTGCGACAAAATACAGTGAACCATCCCGACTACAGCCCGAACCGGAGTGTCACAAAGTCATGAGCAACTAATAAAAATCCTAATAATAAGATTACTAATACAATATCTTGTCACAATTGTTCGAAGATACTGGAAATAATAAGATAAAAGAGATACGGGGCTGCGGACGCCAACAGCTACCTCGTAGTCTCTAAATCGCCGCTTTGACAGTAGTAATCAATGTCTCGGAGCGGAACCGATAACGCCTGAATCTACACACATGGTGCAGGGAGTAATGTGAGTACTTCCAACTCAGTGAGTAATAATTATAAATAACAACTGAGAGTAAGGAAATACATAAGGCATACAACAATCCATAATGAAACAGTAAAACATGTAAATAATCAAGTCAATAACATGAAGTAAAAGAAAATATCATGACTGGCCAAGTCATATCTCGTGACGGTGTGTCACCCGTTCCCATGGGTACCCGGCGCTTACTGTGGGGGTGCAGTAGCGCAATATCTCGTGACGGCGTGTCACCCGATCCATTCACATCACATCTCGTGGCGGCGTGCCACCCGATCCCACT
>MCJB01023101.1:52792-76081 GCA_002018475.1 Nicotiana obtusifolia | reverse complement strand
GGAGATTTATTAATTTAGAGAAATAAAAAAAATAAGATTAGTCAAAGAAAACATCAAAAACAAGAAAAATCAAAAAAGAAATTGAAAAGTTACAAGATGATTCATGTATTTGATATCTTTAATTTTTAAAATAATGGTAGAAATTAAAAAAAAAAAAACTATTCAAGAAGAAGCAAAAACCAATGAAAAGACAATACACGAATTTGAAAGATTCATGTATCTTTTATATATATAACATACATGAATTTTTCAAATTCATTTTGTCTTTTCATTGGTTTTTAATAGTTTTTTTTTTTAATTTCTACCATTATTTTAAAAATTGAAGATATAAAATATATATATAATATATATATATATATATATATATATATATATATATATATATAGTTCAACACAAAGTCGTTGTAGTACTTCTAACGGTTATAAAGAAACTCCTTATGATTTCAAAAGAATTTACACTCTTACAATGGTGTCAATTAAAATTGTTCACTATTTTTTTGTATTAGGACTACTATTTTCTGAATTTATTTTTGCCTACAGCTGTGATAGGATGTGTTAGAAGGAAAAGAGGTAGAAATCTCTTGGAGATAAAGGGTTTTGAAACGAAAGTTATTACGATCGGAAGTACAGAAGTAAAATAAATTTGGAGATCAATTTAAATAATACCGCTTGTATATAAGAAAATAGTTTATTTTATTTATTCATTTTTTAGCAATCGATATTAGTAAATTTCTCATCTTTACCATTCAAACTGAAGATGGCTCGATATTTTTATTACCTCACACTGCTAACGCATTAAAGTAGGGGCAACATTATATGTATATATATATGGAAAGAAAATGTAAAGGATAATTTAAAAAATATAAATTTATGGTGAGGATAGTTTTGTCTTGAATAAATTAATTTTCTTCTTCTGCTTTTGCTTCTTGGAAGAAGCTAGAATTTTCTGCTTCTTCCCAAAAGCAAAAAAACTACTTCTACTGTTGGTCAAAAGTACTTTTTTGTTTTGGCCAAACATATTAAATTTTTCAAAAAGTACTTTTTTAACAAAAAAAAAATACTTTTGGCCTCTGAGAAGCTTGACCAAACAGGCGTAAGTATTCAAAACGGAGAGGGGCATATCAGTAAATTGAAGTGGGTCCAAATCGTAAGCACAAAAGTTAAAACCAGAAATTTGAAAAATAGACGACAGCCAGTGAATTTCTTCGGCTGCTAGAATAGTTTTGACCGTGTATTGTTTTTTATGGCCCAAAAAAATAGTGGGATCACAAATTCGGTAGAGTACAAAAAGAAAACCAAATAGAACCAAAAGTGGAATAATGTACAAGGATAAAAGAGGGAAATTTTGAGCTTGATATCAAAGCAAAATAATAGAGCATAATTGTTTAAAATACTGTTTTGAAATAATGAAATGATGGCCGTCACTATCTCGCGTCATTTGAAGTTCTTGACGAAGTTTATTGATGAGAGTTCGATTCTCCCCTTGTAAGTTGTAATCACCTCTTCCACTACCCCTGTGTATTAGTTGTTTTTTGTATTTCCTTACAAAAGATGATGGGCCATTGGTGTCGTGCGTCATTTGGAGCTCTCGGCCCATCAAAGATGGGCCCTCCTAATGATAATGATATGATATATTATTATTTTTATCTTGCGCCAAAAATTATTTGTATTTGATAGTCGAAAAAATATATAAAATTTATATAATTTGTGTATATATATATAAATATACATATACAAAAATTATATAAATTTTATATCATTTTTCGACTATTATTTTTACAGCGGCTATACATAATTTTTTTCTCTAGTGACATCCACCAGTGACTATTAGACCCATGATTAAGCCCATATTTTCTTATATTTTCTTCCCTTTCTTTTTTTTTTTCCTGTCTTGTCATGACTCACAGATACGTTATCAACTTTTATTTGCCCGTTGCCATGTTTTAAAGTCTAAATTAGCTTTCGGCAAGTCACAGATATGTTGTTCACTCCAATATAATGATGTTGATCCAAACGATTACTAGTAATCAAGAGCCACATTAAAGATTGTTTTTGGATAAGTTTTTTTTTGACTTTTTGCAAATAGGGAGGTATTATTAGAAGCTAACCAGATGTAGGTACATAATTGTCTTAGTTTTGGATAAGGTCTGCACTATTATTACATTATAGTATCTTCCTATTGAGTAGGAGGTGAATATTAGAACCTAATCGTTGTCGCTATGATGTTTAATTACTGAAAGGGTTAATAAATTTTACTTTAAGTTGTTGAATCTCGAAACCTTATAGTTTAACTGTAGAAATTGTTTCGATGTGTGTGATTAAGTTTTGATTGATACGCGTAGTGTTTTAATGTCAAAAGTTGATATCACATAGACCTAAAGAGTAGCAGGGGTAAGTAACTACATATTTTATTTATATTCTTATCACATACGTCTAACTAGTGCCGGCAAAATTTATAAAAGAAAATAATTAAACATTCATATTATTCATTAAAAAATAGGTTGGATAATGAAAATTTTAAAAAAGAATCAAATATGAATAAGAATTATATTATTCATTCAGAAAATGGATAATCAATGAATGACTAATGAGTTTAATTTTTACATTTGTAAAACTTAATTGAGAATTTCTCAAATTTAGAAGACTAGAAATTCTCCCAAAAAAGATTATATTCAAGAAGTCATGATCATATTATCCGCCGATTAACTCGATTTTTATTCGTATTAAATATAAGTTGTATCGTGTCGGTTAATTTATACTTTTTCGTCCCCCCTTATAACTGACCTGACCCGTCTGTCACCCCTACGTCTAACCTTGTTTATACAACACCATAATTGAAGTAAAGTAAGATATAGTGCCGACGCAACTAAATTTTGAAACCTATCACAATCATCATTTCGCATCCCTTTAAAACCACTCCTAAAGCAGACAAAAGAAAAGGGTAAATGATAGGGGTGTACATAGATTGTACAAACCCGAAATTTAAATTGAATTTTGAATTTTTAAATTTTTGGTTTGGATTTTCAAATTATAGATTGAATTTTTAATTTAATTTTAAAGAATATTAGATTTCGAATTCGATATCGGATCTGGTATTTTAGATTTTTGGATATTCAAAAATTTAAAATTCTTATTCTTTATATTTAGTCCATTATCCACATGTCAAAGTAATAACTTAAATATCCTACCCGTTAGATATTATCTCATATTGAATATTTTATTAAGTTTTTGTTAAAATAATTTTTATTTGGACATGATTTTATTTATTGCTATTTTTTATCGATTGTGTTAATGTCTGTGCATTACCTTGATAATAATTTCATTACTTGAATATTTTATTTGGATGATTGTGGTGAGAATGAGGAACTTTTCCGGCAATTTAACATGAGTCATTCATTTGGATATTCATTTTGTAAAAAGAAGAAACATCTCAACATATAAGCTCAAAATCAAAAATTTAAAATATCAAAATCGATTAATCCGAAATCGAACTTAAAATATTCGATCCAATTCGAACTTATTTAAATTGAATTTGAATTGTCATTTCTTCGGTCCGTAAACCAAAAATTCAAATTAAAATTTTATCTCCAATCAAAACCGCCCGATCACCCACTAGTAAATGGGTTGTTATACACAATATTAGTGGGAAAAAAGGAGTACTACTTTTAAGCTAAGCACATGCACAAATATGTGCGCTTGCTTTTTTATTGATCAAATCGAAACAACTCGTGATTATACATTAGTTCTAAAGTAAGGAAATCACATAACAGTCGTTACTGATTGAAAGATTGTTGTTTGTACAAAGATAAGGGATTTGAGGTGAGGAAAAGGCTAATTATTTGCTTATTCTAAACAAGTGAAATAGAGAATCATCTAATTTAAGGTCAGTATTGTATACGGGTAAAATCGAGGCTAATGAGTACTCTGATTTTTTTGATGGGAGAAACAAAACAAGGACGTAACTACAAGGAATCAGAATCGAAACTAGGAGCTTTTCGTATCAAGGCTCGAACAAAACACATGCCTTCGGAGCCCTCGAGATCACGCCCCCGGGTCCAATTCGAGTCCCAAGACCTCGGAACGCATTGCCAGATGTCCGCACACGATTACAAAGGACCGTGATATCCGTGCCCAACGGGATATCACAACGTGAATCTCGGCCCGTATCGGCAGCAGATCAGTGATTAGCAAAAAGGAAGATTTTTACCTTTCTTACAATAATACTTAGGGTAAAACTCCCCTGCTATATAAAGGGGAAGTTTATTATTCGATGGAGATATTGTAACACGCATACTAAGGCAATATTCATTTGCTTTCTCTGCTTCTAAAGATGATTCAAAGTTCTTAATTTTGTTAATAGTTATTCATAAGTGTTTGGCTCCGAACTGAAGGTAGGCTAGTTGTTAAGCTCATAACCGAGCCCAGATTCGATACTACTACTGGTTTGGCTGTTCATTCTATCTTTAATTTGCTCGTCTAATATTATTAATCACTTGTATCATATTAATCCACATATTCTTAAAATCGCATAAAATATCAATTGTTATCCATTTTTAAGGGTAAACAGGTTGGTGCCCACAGTGGGGCTAAGGATAATAGTGGTAGTTTGATACAAATTTCCATAACGCATTCTATTTTACGCTTGTTCTTCGAAATTTTAATTTCAGGTCTACCTAAGAATGTCAAAATCTCAGTCTGCTCACTTGAACGTTGATGCTGAATCTGACCATCATGGCGAAAACAACACTATAGTACCTAGCAACGAGGTGCCTTAAGCTGATCCCAACGGAGTCCTAGTTGCAGACCCAATCGATACCAACTCACATGTGGCCATCGACGGCAACCTGTCGACTGATCCTGAGAACAATGTTTGTGGAGGAACCCGACCAACGACTTGAGGTACGCCCGAAGGTGAGGGCGACGTGATCAATCTGCGGTGATCTTTGAAATGTTACAGGCCCAACAGGCGGCGATAGCGTAGCTATAGAATCAAAGTCGTGCTCCCAACAGAGTTCAGCCCGAAACATCTCGGAAAAGCACCCGAAGAAATGAGAAAGTCACAGAAAGGCCGGGTGAAGCTAAGCCCGGGACCAACCCCGAAATAGTAAAATTGCTTGAGGAACTGACAAAGCGGGTGGAATCGGGGGAGAAGAAAATTGAGGCCAACGACAAAAAAGTGGAGAGTTATAACTCCAGAGTTGATCAAATTCCAGGAGCGCCCCGATGTTGAAGCCTGGACTCAAAAAAATTTGTCCAAAAGCCTTTTCCTCCGAGCGCGACACCGAAGCCAATTCCAAAGAAGTTTCATATGCCCGATATTCCGAAGTATAGCGGAACCACAGATCCAAATGAGCACGTGACCTCTTACACGTGTGCCATAAAGGGAAATGACTTGGAAGATGATGAGATCGAGTCGGTTGTTAGAAAAGTTCGGAGAAACCCTATCAAAGGGAGCAATGATATAGTATCAAAACTTACCCCCAAATTCTATTGGTTCGTTTGCTATGCTTACAGATACCTTTGTGAAAGCGCATGCCAGAGCCATCAAGGTTGAGGCCAGAAAATCGAACCTATTCAAGGTAAAACAAATAGACAATGAAATGCTCTGGGAATTCATATCGAGGTTTCAAATGGAATAGATGGACCTGCCCCCGGTTACGGATGATTGGGTCGTTCAGGCGTTCACTTAAGGACTCAACCCCCAAAGCTCCTTGGCTTCACATCAATTAAAACAGAATTTGATAGAATACCCGACGGTAACTTGGGCCTACATCCATAACAGGTACCAGTCAAAAATTATAGTCGAGGATGATCAGCTCGGGGCCCCATCAGGATCCGTTTATCCCATCAGAACTAATGACAGGCCTAAGAGAGTCATCCATCATGAACTAAGAGCGAACAGAGATTGATATCAACCGTATAGCGGAGATCGAAGGGGTAACGGATTTGGGCGTAACCCTGCGAGAAATGAAAAGAGGAATGATCAAGGCTATAGTAGCCGGGAACTCATGAGCAAAAACGGTTTCGACAGACCACTTGAGGCTAGGCAGGCACCAAGGTTATCGGAATATAACTCCAATGTCAATGCTGCCAGCATCGTATCTGCCACCGGGCATATCAAAGATTACCAAGTGGCCTCGACCACTGCAGTCCAGCCCTACCCAGAGACCCTAACTTGATGTGTAAGTACCATGGCACTCATGGCCATAGGATCGAAGACTGCTGACAATTAAGGGAAGAAGTGGCCCGGTTATTCAATCTTAGGCATCTCGGGGAATTTTTGAGTGATCGAGCCAAAAATCACTTCAGGAACAGGGACTCCAACAAACAGACCGAACAAGAAAAACCTCAGCACGTCAGGAGTCGATGTCCACCAGGGACCAATGCCAAAGCGCACTAAGGTGTCCATCACAAGGGAAAAACGAACCCAAGATTATATCCCGTAGGGAAGCATTTCGTTCAACGATGAGGACGCCGAAGGCAATGTTCAATCGCATTGTGATGAACTAGTAATATCTGTACTTACAAATAAATCACGAGTTAAGCGTGTGTTGATTAATCCAGGTAGCTCAGCCAAAATCATCAGATCGAGGGTCGTAGAGCAGTTTGGTCTAGAAGACCAAATAGTGTGAGCAGTCCAGGTCTTAAACGAATTCAACATGGCACGCGAAACTACCAAAGGAGAAATAACCTTGCCAGAAATACCGCCGAGACAATTCAGGATACCAAATTCTACGTGATCGAGGGGGACATAAGGTATAACGCCTTATTTGTAAGGCCTTGGGTTCACAATATGAGGGTAATACCCTCGACACTACACCAGGCATTGAAGTTCCCCATACCTGGAGGAATCAAGATGGTTTACGGAGAGCAACCGGCCGCAAAAGAAATGTTTGCAGTCGATGAGGTGATCCTGATTCCGCACTCTTGACATCAAGGAACACAGAGCTGGTTAGGAAGTAATAAACTAAATAGCAATCACTGACACCGGCCCCGACCGAACCGGAGAAGCAAGAGCAGGCGAGGATAATGATTACGAAGTCCCTAGATCGTTCATCGTCCCTGATGATTTCGATGTCACCAAGTCAACGGTCGAGGAGCTGGAGAAATTCATATTGGTTGAACATTTGCCCGATCAGAAGGTATATCTCTGCACGGGTTTAAGCCCCGAGCTCAGGAAAAAACTCATTGAATTCCTTATAGCTAACATAGATTGTTTCGCTTGGTCCCATCTTGATATGACAGGGACCCCCTCCTCCCCAGATATAATCACTCATAAGCTGAGCTTGGATTCGAGGTTCCACCCGGTTAAACAGAAGAGGAGGCCTTAGTCCAAAGTCAAGCATGTATTCATCAAAGATGAGGTATCCAAACTCCTTAAAATAGGCTCCATTCGGGAAGTTAGGTACCCGGATTGGTTAGCTAACATAGTTGTAGTAACTAAAAAGGGAAATAAAGTAAGAATGTGCGTAGATTACAAAGACTTGAACAAGGCGTGACCTAAGGACTCTTTTCCTTTGCCTAACATCGATCGCATGATCGATGCGATGACCGGGCACGAGATACTCAGCTTTCTCGACTCTTATTCCGGGTACAACCAAATCCTAATGGATTCGGGCGATCAAGAAAAAACTTCTTTTATCACTAAATTCGGCGCCTATTATTATAATGTAATGCCGTTCGGACTAATGAACGCCGGAGCCACCAATCTACGGCTAGTAAACCGAATGTTCAAAAAACGGATAGGAGAATTAATGGAAGTTTATATTGATGACATGTTAGTCAAGTCCCTGCGAGCAGAGGACCATTTGAAACATTTACAGGAAACCTTTGACATATTGAAGAGATACAATATGAAGTTGAACCCGAAAAATGCGCATTCAGGGTTGGATCCGGAAAATTCCTTGGATTCATGGTGTCTAACCGAGAGATTAAGATCAATGCCGACAAAATCAAAGCAATAGAAGACATCACCATGGTGGATAGTGTCAAGGCCGTTCAGAGGCTCACCGGGCGCATAGTCGCCCTGGGCCGGTTCATATCGAGGTCCTCAGACAAGAGCCATCGATCCTTCTCATTCTCGAAGAAGAAGAATAACCTTTTCTCGGACCACGGAGTGCCAACAAACTTTGGAAGAACTCAAACGGTATCTTTCGAGTCCACCCTTACTCCATACTCCAAAGGCGGACGAGCTACTATACCTTTACTTGGCCGTATCCGAGGTAGCGGTAAGTGTAGTCCTAGTCCGGGAAGAGGAATGTGCGAAATTTCCTATTTATTATGTTCGTAGAACCCTAGGAGAGGCCGAAACAAGGTATCCTCACCTGGAAAATTTGGCGCTCACTTTGTTAAGAGCCTCCAGAAAGTTAAAATCGTACTTTCAATGCCACCCCATATGCGCCGTAACCTCTTATGCACAAATCGGAACACTCGGGCCGGTTGGCAAAGTGGGCCGTAGAAATTAGCGGGTACGATATGGAATATCGATCTCGAACCGCCATCAAATCACAAATTTTGGTAGACTTCTTGGCCGACTTTACGCCGGCCTTAATACCCAAAGTCGAAAAAGAATTGTTGTTAACCTCGGGGATTTCGTCAGGAATTTGGAACCTCTTTACGGACGGTGCTTCGAACGCAAAGGGGTCCAGACTCGGCATCGTGTTGAAGCTGCCTACGGGTAACGTAGTTAGGTAGTCTATTAGAACTGTGAAGTTGACTAACAATTAGGCCAAATATGAGGCCATGATTGTAGGTTTCGAATTAGCTAAATGCCTTGGGGCTGAGGTGGTGAACCTAAGTGCGAATCCCGCTACATCGATTCAATGAATGGACCTTACAACACGTACCCCGAGATCAAAATAGCGAGGCCGATGCTCTGGCAAACTTGGGGTCATCGGTCGATGATGATGAATTCAGTTCAGGAACAGTCGTGCAACTCATAAAATTGGTAGTAGAAGAAGGACATGCCGAAATAAACTCAATTACGTAGATTATTTGAAGACAGGGAAGTTGCCATCGGATTCTAAAGAATCGAGAGCTCTGCGCACGAAGGCGGCCAGGTTTAGCTTGTCCTAAGGGACTCTATTCAGAAGAACATTCAACGGCCCGCTTGCCATATGCTTGGGGCCAGGAGATACCGAATATGTCTTGAGAGAAACTCACGAAGGCACTTGCGGAAACCATTTGGGGGCGGAATGTTTGGTTCGAAAGATAATCAGGGCCGGCTATTACTGGATTGACATGGAGAAAGATGCGAAGGACTTTGTACGAAGATGCGACGGCTGTCAGAGCCACGCACCGATGATCCATCAACCCGGAGAGCTGCTACATTCAGTCTTATAACCATGGCCATTCATGAAGTGCAGAATGGACAGTGTCGGTCTGCTGCCGTGGGTAGCTGGTAAGGCTCAATTCATACTGAGACCACATAGTATGCCGATTCGGGATACCGGCCGAGGTCGTGTGTGAAAACGGGAAGCAATTCATCGGCAGCAACGTGTACAAGTTTTTCGAAGACCATAAGATTAAAAAGATACTATCAATACCCTAACACCCTAGTGGGAACGAACAAGCATAGTCTACAAACAAGATCATACTCCAAAACCTAAAAAAGAGGTTGACCGATGCCAAAGGGAATGGGAAGGACATTCTGCCCGAAGTTTTGTGGGCATACCATACAACTTCGAAGTCTAGTACCTCGAAGAGGAAGAAACGAAGCATTAATACCTCAAAATGGAAGAACCGAGTCTCAGGTTCCGATATGCGACCGAAGAATCGAACGGTGAGGCCATGAGCGAGCCTGGAACTATTGGACGAAAGGCGTGAGGCCACCCTAGTCCAGTTGGCCACCCAAAAACAACGAATAGAAATGTATTACAACCAAAAAGCCAACCTCCGACACTTCAAGATCGGGGACTTTGTGTTAGGAAAAGTAACACTGCACACCCGAAACACGAACGAGGGAAAGCTGGAACCGAATTGGGAAGGACCATATCGAGTCATCGGAATTACCGGCAAAGGCTCGTGCAAACTCGAAGCAGGAAACGGTGCAACGTGACACACTGAAAGCGGTACTACTACTAAAGTATGATCTTCTTTACTTTTATATAATATTATGAGTCAAGCTAACACTTGCAAGCAACAACCAAAGGAGAATGTGACTATTAGGCCTGAATGCATGCATTGCACTCTTTTTTTCTCGAACCGATTTTTTCCCAAATTGGTTTTGGCAAGGTTTTTAACGAGACAACAGTAAAACGTGCCAACTAAGATTCGAAGGTCGGTTGTAAATCGAAATCAATGGTGAAATCAACAGTATCTAAGCCCTCTAAAGATCGACCTTGAATCCTAGGGGCCATCACCCTCGGGTTAAGGTTTCTTAGCAAGGAAAGAAGGAAAAATTTGTACTTGAACATATTAGGCTCGGTGGTTAGTATTTATTGTAAGGGCCAAATGGTCAAGTGAACTGTGCCCACGTAGGTTGCCCCACACATAATACAAGCTTTTACACGCTTTTGATCATGTACTTTACACATAGAAATGAAATAAATTTTCCACTTCGCTATTACATATTTTTGCCTCTTAAAACATATAGCCTAAGGGCTACCCCGTTCGGGGACTATAGAGCCTAAGGGTTATCCCTATTCGGGGACTATCAAGCTTAAGGGCTATCTCTACTCGGGGACTCTCGTCCGAAATAAATTCGGACAACCCCGGGCTACCAAATCCCGGTGGTTAGTATTTATTGTAAGAGCCAAATGGTCAAGTGAACCGTGGCCACGTAGGCCGCCCTAGCCATATTACAAGCTTTTACACACTTTCGATCATGTACTTCACACAAAGAAATGAAAGAAAGTTTCCACCTTGCTATTATATATTTTTGCCTCTTAAAACATAGAGGCTAAAGGCTACCCCTGTTCGGGTCCTATCAAGCCTAAGGGCTATCCCTATTCAAGGACTATCGAGCCCAAGGGCTATCCCTGCTCGATGACTGTCGTCCGAAATAAGTTTGGACAAACCCGGGCTACTAAATAGGCAAAAAAACCCTATTAGGTAGTGCCGAAACACAAAAGGCTACGTCCACCCTAAAAAATGGCTTGGAGACGTTCGAAGCTTGTAATCACAGCACAAGGAGTTCATAAAAATTAAAAACCTGCTAAAAGGTTACCATTGGCAAAAACATCGTCTAAAATCTCTTAAGCATCTTGGGAAAACTTCCGGCCACTTCAAGGTTTCAAAGCCTTGAGCAAATAAAGTTGCATCAAAGTCAGGCTCTGTTCGAACCTTTAAAAAACGAATGACTTATTACTACATTTGATCCTCTGGTAATGCATTAGAAATATATGTAAGAATAGAAATTATGAAAAGATGCTAAAAATGTTGAGACTCAAAATTGCCAGAAAGGTAAAATTTTATATATTCCAGAATGTATTTACAAAGCCCTAACAAAAATGGCCACAAAATAAACAAAAAATATACACAAGACAAAGACTAAAAAAGTTCTAAGACATTCATGCCTGACCTTCATAGGGGCCCGACTCGTCGTCAGAACGTTCGGAGCCTTCAGATCCCTTGGAACACTCGGAGCCTTCTGTATCTTCGGGCTTGAAAAGTTTCTTCGCCTCGGCCTCAAGCATTTTTGCTTCCTCGACCTCAGTCGACAGGTCGAAGCCTCGGGCGTGGATCTCTTCGAGGGTCTCCCTTCGAGACAGCCGCTTTGACATACGCCTTGTACTGGGGTACCATCTCTTCGGCATCGGCGGAGGTTGTGTCCAACTTGGACTTTTTTGCTTCGTATTCTCTACCTAGGGTGTCCCACTCTGCTAAAGCCGAGCTGAGTAATTCTCATAGATCGTCATTCAGTTGGACCGCTTGTCGGCTTTCTCCTTCACCACCCGAAGTTGAACCTCTACCGATGCCAGCTTTGCCTGGCGGTTTCCTTTTCCGATGCCAGCCGGTCAATTTTGCTTTTCCATCCATCAGCCATGGCTTGGACCTCGTTCATTTCAACTCGGCATTGGTTGATCAGGTCGATCTTCTGTTGGACCTGTGAGGTTTGGTTGTTGTCGCCATGACCAGTTCCTCATTTTTAACTTCAAAGGCCTTTACCTTTTCGACCAGGTCGGCATGTTCCCGCCTAAGGGTCGAAGATTCCTTCTTAATCCTATCCAGCTCGGCCTGAAGATCCTTGATGGCCCCGCCCTATTGCTCGATGAGGATCTTGTACATATTCTTTTCTTGAGCTTGCTCGAGCTGATTAACATCAGTCCAGTACCGTAAGAAGATATCACGATGAAGTACCAAGGCCTGCAAAACAATAAATGTCGTGAGAGATATCAAAACCAAAGTAAAATATAAAAAGATGTAATGATGCCATACCCGGCTCAGCGCCTCTTGCACCTCATTAAAAAGACACGACACGTTCACCTCGTTCATTTTTTCCTGGTCCTCCTCGGTCACCAGGAATCAGAGGTATCTGGCTATGCCCACAGAGGCAGATAGAACCGGGGCATCCTCCAAGACAGTAAGAATAACCAATCACTTGTGACCAGGGTCCACGCTCGAAGCGGAAACTAATTAATCAACTTTGGGCTAGAACTCGGCCCACCGGCTTCCGAAGATGTATCAGTCTTCGAGACTTCCAGGTCGCCCAGCCCAGAAAAATCTTCCAAAGTGGACGAGTCCACACCATCAAAGAAAGAATGAAGGGGATCGTTCGCGCCTTGAGACCCTTCATTGAACTTCTCTCTTTTCCCTTCATTGGATGAAGCAAGGACGTAACTACAAGGAATCAAAATCGAAGCTAAGAGCTTCTCTTATCAAGGCTCGAACAAAACACTTGCCCTCGGAGCCCTCGGAGCCCTCGAGACCACGCACCCCGGGTCCGATTGAGTTCCAAGACCTCAGAAAGCATTGCCAGACGTCCTTGCATGGTCAACAGGGCTGTGATATCCGTGTCCAACCAGTTATGAAGGGTCCAGGGTCTCATGGCGCGAACGATCCCCTTCATTATTTCTTTGATGGTGTGTACTCGTCCACTTTGGAAGATTTTTCTGGGCTGGGCGACCTTGAAGTCCCGAAGAATGATACATCTTTGGAAGTTGGTGGGCCGAGTTTTAGCCCAGAGTTGATTAATCAGTTTCCCGCTCTGAGTGTGGACCCTGATCGCAAGTGATCGGTTATTCTTATTGTCTTGGAGGATGCTCGGGTTCTATCTACCTCTGTGGGCTTAGCCAGATACTTCTGATGTCTGGTGACCAAGGAGGACCAGGAAAAAATGAATGAGGTGAACGTGCCGTGTCTTTTCAATGAGGTGCAAGAGGCGCTGAATCGGGTAAGGCATCATTACGTCTTTTTGAATATTACTTTGGTTTTGATATCTCTCAAGACGTTTATTATTTTGCAGGCCTCGGTACTTCATCATGAGATCTTCTTACGGTACTGGATTGATGTTAATCAGCTCGAGCAAGCTCAAAAAAGGAATATGTACGAGATCCTCATCGAGCAACAGGACGGGGCCATCAAGAATCTTCGACCCTTAGGCGGGAACATGCCGACCTGGTCGAAAAGGTAAAGGTCTTTGAAGTTAGAAATGAGGAATTGGTCATGGCGACAACGACCAAACCTCACAGGTCCAACAGAAGATCGACCTGATCAACCAACTCCGAGTTGAAATGAATGAGGTCCAAGCCATGGCTGATGGGTGAAAAAGCAAAATTGACCTGCTGGCATCGGAAAAGGAAACCACCCAGGCAAAGCTGGCATATGTAGAGGTTCAACTTCGGGTGGCGAAGGAGAAAGCCGACATGCGGTCCCAGCTGAATGACGATCTACGAGAATTACTGAGCTCGGCTTTAGTAGAGAGGGACACCCTCGGTAAAGAATACGAAGTAATAAATTCCAAGTTGGACACAACCTCCGCCGATGCCGAAGAGATGGTATCCCAGTACAAGGCCAATGTCGAAGCAGCCAAGGCCGTCTTGAAGACACTTGCTGAATATATGAAGCGGCTGTCTCGAAGGGAGACCCTCGAAAAGATCCACTCCCGAGGCTTCGACCCGTCGACCGAGGTCGAGGAAGAAAAAATGCTTGAGGCCGAGGCAAAGAAACTTTCCGAGCCCGAAGATGCAGAAGGCTCCGAGTGTTCCAAGGGATCCGAAGGCTCCGAACGTTCTGACGACAAGTCGGGCCCCCATGAAGGTCAGGCATGAATGTCTTAGAACTTTTTTAGTCTTTGTCTTGTGTATATTTTTTGTTTATTTTGAGGCCATTTTTGTTAGGCCTTTGTAAATACATTCCGGAATATATAAAATTTACCTTTCTGGCAATTTTGAGTCTCTACATTTTTAGCATCTTTTCATAATTTCTATTCTTACATATAATTCTAATGCCTTAGCATAGGATCAAATATAGTAATAAGTCGTTCGTTTTTTGAAGGTTCGAACAGAGCCCGACTTTGATGCAACTTTATTTGCTCAAGGCTTTGAAAACTTGAAGTGACCGGAAGTTTTCCCAAGATGCTTAAGTGATTTTAGATGATGTTTTTGCCGATTGTAACCTTTTAGAAGGTTTTGAATTTTTATGAATGCCTTGTGCTTTGATTACAAGCTTCGAACATATCCGAGCCATTTTTTAGGGTGGACGTATTATGGCTAGGGCAACCTACATGGGCACGGTTCACTTGACCGTTTGGCCCTTACAATAACTACTAACCACCGAGCCTAAGCTGTTCAAGTACAAATTTTCCTTCTTTCCTTGCTAAGAAACCTTAACCCGAGGGTGATGGCCCCCAGTATTCAAGATTGATCTTTAGAGGGCTCAGATACTATTGATTCGACCATTGATTCCGATTTACAACCGGCCTTCGAATCTTAGTTAACACGTTTTACAGTTGCCTCATTAAAAACCTTGCCAAAACCAATTTGGGAAAAAATCAGTTCGAGAAAAAAAGAGTGCAATGCATGCTTTCAAGCCTAATAGTCACATTCTCCTTCGGTTATTGCCTGCAAGTATTAGCTCGATTCATAATATTATATAAAAGTAAAGAAGATCATACCTTAACAGTAGTACCGCTTTAAGTGTGTCACGTTCCAATTGTTAGGTGGTTGTGCACCGTTTCCAGCTTCGAGTTTGCACGAGCCTTTGTCGGTAATTCCGATGACTCGATATGGTCCTTCCCAATTCGGTCCCAGCTTTCCCTCGTTCGGGTTCGGGTATGCAGTGTTACTTTTCTTAACACAAAGTCCCCGATCTTGAAGTGTCGGAGGTTAGCTCTTTGATTGTAATACATTTCTATTCGTGTTTTTGGGCGGCCAACTGGACTAGGGCGGCCTCACGCCTTTCGTCCAATAGTTCCAGGCTCACTCATGGCCTCACCGTTCGATTCGTCGGTCGCATATCGGAACCTGAGGCTCGGTTCTTCCACTTCGAGGTATTAATGCTTCGTTTCTTCCATTTTGAGGTACTAAACTTCGAAGTTGTATGGTATGCCCACAAGACTTCAGGCAGAATGTCCTTCCCATTCCCTTTGGCATCGGTCAACCTTTTTTTTTAGGTTTTGGAGTATGATCTTGTTTGTAGACTATGGTTGTTCATTCCTACTAGGGTGGTAGGGTGTTGATAGTATCTTTTTAATCTTATGGTCTTCGAAAAACTTGTACACCTTGCTGCCGATGAATTGCTTCCCGTTTTCACACATGAACTCGGCCGGTATCCCGAATCGGCATACTGTGGTCCCAGTATGAATTGAACCTTACCAGCTGCCCACGACAGCGGACCGACGATATCCATTCCGCACTTCATGAATGGCCATGGTGACAAGACTGAATGTAGCAGCTCTCCGGGTTGATGGATCATCGGTGCGTGGCTCTGATAGCAGTCGCATCTTCGTACAAAGTCCTTCGCATCTTTCTCCATGTCGATCCAGTTATAGCCGGCCCTGATTATCTTTCGAACGAAAGATTCCGCCCCCGAATGGTTTCCGCAAGTGCCTTCGTGAATTTCTCTCAAGACATTCGGTATCTCCTGGCCCCAAGCATATGGCGAGCGGGCCGTCGAATGTTCTTTTGAAAAGAGTCCCTTAGGACTGGCTAAACCTGGCCGCCTTCGTGCGCAAAGCTCTCGATTCTTTAGGATCCGATGGCAACTTCCCTGTCTTCAAATAATCTATGTATTTGAGTTTATTTCGGCATGTCCTTCTTCTACTACCGATTTTCTGAGTTGCACGATTGTTCCTGAACTAAATTCATCGTCATCAACCAACGACCCCAAGTTTGCCAGAGCATCGGCCTCGCTATTTTGATCTCGAGGTACATGCTGTAGGGTCCATTCCTTGAATCGATACAGCATTAACAACAATTCTTTTTCGACTTTGGGTATTTAGGCCGGCGTAAAGTCGGCCAAGAAGTCTACCAAAATTTGTGATTTTCATGACGGTTCGAGATCGATATTCAATATCGTACTCGCAAATTTCTATAGCCCACTTGGCCAACCGGCCCAAGTGTTTGGTGATTGCTATTTAGTTTCTTCCTTCCTAACCAACTCCGTGTTCCTTGATGTCAAGAGTGCGAACATTGGGATCACCTCATCGACTGCAAACATTTCTTTTGCGGCCGGTTGCTCTCCGTAAACCGTCTTGATTCCTCCAGGTATGGGAAACTTCAATGCCTGGTGTAGTGTCGAGGGTACTACCCTCATGTTGTGAACCCAAGGCTTTCCGAATAAGGATTTATACCTCATGTTCCCCTCGATCATATAGAATTTGGTATCCTGAATTATATCGGCAGTATTTCTCGCAAGGTTATTTCTCCTTTGGTAGTTTCGCGTGCCATGTTGAATCCGTTTAAGACCTGGACTGCTCGCACTATTTGGTATTCTAGACCTAATTGCTCTACGACCCTCGATCTGATGATGTTGGCTGAGCTACCTAGATTAATCAACACACGCTTAACTCGTGATTTATTTGTAGGTACATATATTACTAGTTCATCATTATGCGATTGAACATTGCCTTCGGCGTCCTCATTGTTGAATGAAATGGTTCCCTACCGAATATAATCTCGAGTTCGTTTTTCCCTTGTGATAGACACATTGGTGTGCTTTGGCATTGGTCCCTGGGGGACATCGACTCCTCTAATGATCATGTTGATGACAGGTTGAGGTTCTTCTTGTTCAGTCTGTTTGTTGGAGTCCCTGTTCCTGAAGTGATTTTTGGCTCGATCGCTCAAAAATTCCCAAAGATGCCTAAGATTGCATAACCAGGCCACTTCTACCCTTAATTGTCAGCAGTCCTCAGTCCTGTGGCCATAAGTGCCATGGTACTTACACATCAGGTTAGGGTCTCTCTGGATAGGGCCGGACTGCAGTAGTCGAGGCCACTTGGTAATCTTTGATGTGCTCGGTGGCAGATACGATGCTGGCAGCATTGACATTGAAGTTATATTCCGATAACCTTGGTGCCTTCCTGGTCCCCAGTGGTCTGTCGAAATCGTTTTTGCTCATGAGTTCCCGGCTACTGTGGCCTCAATCATTCCTCTTTTCATTTCTCGCAGGGTTTTTGCCCAAATCCTTTACCCCTTCGATCTCTGCTATACGGTTGATATCGGTCTCTGTTCGGTCTTGGTTCCTGATCGACGACTTTTTGAGACCTGTCATTAGTTCTGACGGGATAAACGGACCCGGAAGGGGCCCCGAGCTGATCGTCCTCGAATTCTGTTTCAACTACTGTGAAGCCAAGGTGCTTCGGGGGTTGAGTCCTTGAGTGAATGCCTCAACGGCTCAATCGTCTGCAACCGGAGGCAAATCTATTCGTTTCATTTGAAACCTCGACACAAATTCCCTAAGCATTTCGTTATCTCTTTGTTTTACTTTGAAAAGGTTCGATTTTCTGGCCTCGACCTTGAAAGCCCCAACGTGTGCTTTTACAAAGGTATCTACAAGCATAACAAACGAATTAATAGAATTTGGGGGCAAGTTATGATACTATATCATCGCTCCTTTTGACAGGGTTTCTCTGAACCTTTTTAGCCAAACCGACTCGATTTCGTCATTTTCTAAGTCGTTTCCCTTGATGGCACAATTGTAGGAGGTCACGTGCTCATTTGGATCCGTGGTTCCATTATACTTCGGAATATCGAGCATACAGAACTTCTTTGGGATTGGCTTCAGTCTCGCGCTCGGAGGGAAGGTTTTTGGACAAATTTCTTGGAGTCCAGGCCTTCCAATATCAGGGGTGCTCCTGGGTTTTGATCAACTCTGGAGTTATAGGTCTCCACCTTTTTATCGTTGGACTCTATTTTCTTCTCCCCCGATTCCACCCGTTTTCTCAGTTCCTCAAGCATCTTTATTATTTCGGGGTTGGTCCCGGGCTCAGTTTCACCTGGCCTTTCCATTACTTGCTCACTCCTTCAGGTGTTTTCCCGGAATTTTTCGGGCTCAGCTCTGCTGGGGTCGCGGCTTTGGTTCTGCAGTTGTGCTATCTCTGTATGTTGGGCTTGAAACATTTCGAAGATCACCCACAGATTGATCTTGCCGCCTTCACCTTCGGGCGTACGTCGAGTCATTGGTCGAGCTCCTCCGTGAATGCTGTTCTCAGGGTTGGTCAGCAGGTTGGCGTCAATGGCCACATGTGAGTTGGCATCGATTGGGTTTGCATCTGGGACTCTATTGGGATTAGCAGGAGGCACCTTGTTGTTAGGTGCTATATTGTTGTTTTCGCCATGATGGCTAGACTCAACATCAACATTCAAGTGAATAGACTAAGAGTTTGACATCCTTAGGTAGATCTGAAATTAAAATCTCAAATAACAAGCGTAAAATATATTGTGTTATGAAAATTTGTATCAAACTACCACTATTATCGTTAGCCCCACGGTGGGCGCCAAACTGTTTACTCTTAAAAATGGATAACAATTGAATTTATACGCGGTTTTAAGGATATGTAGACTAATTCAATACAAGCGATTAATGATGTTAGATAAGCAGGTAAAAATTAGATTAGCAGCCAAACCAGTGATGATACCGAATCCGGGCTCAGTTAAAAGCTTAACAAGTAGCCTGCCCTCGATTCGGAGCCAACACCTATGAAGAACTGATGAAAAAATAAGAACCTAGAATAACTTTAAAAATAGAGAAAATAGATGTGGAATTCCTTGGTATGCGTGTTACAACGTGTATATTGAATAATAAACTTCCACTTTATATAGTAGGGGAGTTTACTCTAAGTACATTTCTAAGAAAGGTAAAGATCTTCCTTTTCGCTAATCACTAATCAACTGCTGATACGAGCCGAGATTCACGCTGTGATAACCGGCCGGACGCGGATATCACGGCCCATCGTTAATCGTATGCAGACGTTTGGCAATGCTATCCGAAGTTTCGTTGTTCCAACTGGGTCCGGGGGCATGGTCTAGATGGCTTCGGGGGAAGGTACCTTGTTCGGGCCCTGATACGGGGGTTCTCAGCTTTGACTTTGATTTCTTACAGTTACGTCCTCCCCTCATTTCCCCCGCCGGAAAACCGGAGTGCTACTTAGCCTCAGATTTACTCGTATATAATGTACTGTGAACTTTTCTGTAGTTTCTATAGAAGAAATGATATTATCTACATATTTGAAGAAAGTTGAAAATGAGGGTAAATTGATTTTTTCACCTATCCGTAGAGTCTTGCTTTGGTTTTTCGTAGTAGTTTGCCGTATTCAAATTAAACCGAAAAATCTAACTGATGCGTGTAGAGTCGTCTGTATGAGTTTGGCCCATTGGGCCAGTCCAGTGCAGCCCGTGATTTAGCAGAGCTGGGCTAGAATGTTGAAGCCTATTTAAAAATGAGGCTTTTAAGTCCGGTCTGAGTAAGCACGTGGCCCGTGAGGCTTGACTGAGGCTGCGCCGGCCCGACCCCGCCCATGGGCCTGATAAAAATATGTATTTAAAATATATAAAATATAAAAAGTATACGACACAAAAAATAACAAGAGTATCCCAAGCTTAAAGTTTATTAAGCTCGTCATATCAAAAGATCAAAGTCTTAAAACGTTAATAAGTTTTAAAATTTTAATTATTCTTAATATTTAACTAATTAATATTGCATACAAATTGTAGATGTAGATGAAAGTGAAGATGTTAAGACAACCTTCACACAAGCGAATTTAAATGTGTTTGATGAAGATGATATGTTGGATATCCCATAAGCGTCATGGACGTTCTCTTGAATAGTTTGTTTTGAGTTTTGACTTTTAATGAATGAAATATAGTCTTGTGTTTTACTTTTTTAGTGTTTATTGTGATATATTGGAACAGTATAAAAAATTACTCCTTCCGTTTCAATTTAGATGAGGTAGTTTGACTTGGCACGAAGTTTAAGAAAAAAGAAGAAGACTTTTCAAACAGGTGGTCTTAAAAGTTTAAGGGGTAAAAACTTTGTGAGGCCATGACATTTGTGTGGTTACTAAAAGCTTCTCATTAAGGGCAAAATGAGTAAAATGAAAAGTTTAAAGTTCCAATCTAGAAATATGTCATTTATTTTGGAACTGATTAAAAAAGGAAAGTACCTCATCTAATATGAAACGGAGGGAGTATTAAACTTTGTGAAATTTATCCAATAAAATTTTTTTAACTTTAAATATTTATCTTTTTTTAAGTTAGAACTTAAAGAAAAAATATAAAATTATATTTTATAAAATGATTGTCGGTCCGTGGGGGCTTCCAGCCCACATAGGTCTGGGTGGGCTGACTATTATAAGGCCCATCAAAATAGTGGACTAGCCCAACCCAGCTCGTCAATCACTAAAGCTCACGTGACTGAGCTGGGCTAGTCCGGCCCCCCTATATTGACAGCTCAAGATGTGCTTGGCCCCGCCCATAGTGACAGCTCTAGATGTGTGTATGTGTAGAATTTGTCGGTGGAGTTCAATTCGGCCAATGTATGTACCATTTCTTTAAAATTTCTCTTTTATTTTGATGCCATTTTCTTTAAACAGAATTCTCGTGAGTCACGACTCTCATTGTTTTGCATACTTCTTCTTTCTTTTTTTTTTTTTTTTTTTTTCCTTATCTTTATTTATTGTTGCGTATGGCTTGTTATCTTTTGTCATCAAATTTGCACGGTGATATGATTGTGACACATAGATTTACCCTCACATGACGTGTTCTTGGATGAATTTGATTAAATATATCAACTGCTACTGAGAAGTCACAAATTGGCTCAAGGTGCCATGTTTTTTTTTTAAATCCGTCTTTAGGTGACGGGGGTTGGCAAACGTGCCATGGTTAAAGTGCTGAAGCCCCCACTCCTTCTGTTTATTTCTTTTATTTGTCTATCTTTTTATTTCCTCTCCTTGTACAAGTTCATTTTTTTTATTTATGGTTGAATCATATATTTGTCCCTTTTGTTCTAGGTCTTCAATGTTTAAATGACACAGTAAAAGTTGGTTAAAATGCTCAAATGAAACAAATTTAAAATAAAGTGTTTAAGTAAAAAGCGTGGACAACTTTAAAGAATTGTTGATGTATTTTGAGAACGCAAAACACATCCTTTTAGGTGTTTGAATCGACATGTACTAAAATCACAGCTCCTATGTTGTCTGTTTCACGGGTGGTGCCAAGAGATAAAGGTCGTTCTTTAAATCTTTTGAAATCGAAGACGACGACTGATTTAACGACCTTTTCAAGAATCATTTTGTGGAAGTCGGGTATCACGCTCAATAAAACTAGTGCAGTATTGAACTTCGCTATATAAAATGAAACTTTGAAAATTTTGTTCTATCAGGGTTCCATGTAAAATGTAAAATTTACATTCAAACGGGGGCGACGAATTTTGTGGCCTAAAGTCAAACTTTTTGAGAGGCGTTGATATTTTTTTAAAAAAAATTATTTATTTATTTGAAGTCTATCTTTTTTTTTTTTTAGTTTTTTTTAGATACAAATAATTTTCTGATAATCAATAACTCCTAATAAGTCTTCCTCAATTGACAATATAGCTAATCCATTTAATCTTTCATGAGACATTGTTGATCTTAGGTAAGATTTTGTCAATTTTAATTTTGAAAACTTCTTTCCGCTGAAGCAATGGTAACATAAGTTATTAACATTATCCCATAAGCAATATAAGCATTTGGAAAAGAATCAAATCTTTTTATTTAATTGAGTGTATCAATTAAACTGTTATCTTCTAATTGTATTATTTTCCTTAATAATTTTAATTCCGAAAATAAATCTAAACCGTCAATATCAAATTGATTATTATGCTTTAAGGAACATTCAAGAGTAAGGCAATATTTTTTTAAATTTTCATCATTTAGTGATCTTAGTTTTTACTGCTAAATAGAAAATCAAAAATATTTTTACAGGCTTTATTGTTCAAATCTATTTTGAAGTGAAAAAATAGCCTGATCTACTATGTATAAAAGTAATCAACTCTAAAGGACTTTTCGAAAGATTTTGAAATTTCATTATCAACATTCTCATCAAATTGTTACTTGCTGTATATCACACGTTTCTTACGAAATTCGAGTTCGATATTCATTTGAAGTGCAATTTCCTTCACAGAAATTATAACAGTTACAAATCTTTATTCTTTATACTTGTTAAAGAAAGAAATTAAACTTACATAAACAATTTTACTTGCTTTATGGAAGAGTTGCCCAGTATTCAAATAAAGCATCAACTACTAAATCTTTTCCAACTGCAACTTCAAACACAATTATTTTCATCAGTTTTAACCAAAAATATTCGTTCGTCTGTGAGCGGTCTATCTATTCTTTTCTTGTGAGACATCTCGAACATACCTAATATAACGTCAAACTTCTCACAAGTTGCGAAATGATAATTGATTATTAGAGGATAACGTGAAGCTTTTGTCTTTTTATTATTCCACACGGTATCTGTCTGTTTTTTTTCTCAATTTCTTAATCAAGACATAAACAAACTGCGAAAGAACAACCACAAACGCAAAGCGTACAAGATTTGACTAATTAATCAATCATCAATCAATCCAGAACCTGGTGGCTATTTTTCATCTTTCGATGGTTGCATCCTAACCTTTTATTATTAAGTTACAAGACAAATTTTAAAATCCATATTCTAAAAAGATTGCTTAAACTCCGATACCCCCGTTGATATTTTAACGTAGTTTAAACTAAGATATTACGTTGCTTATTCCTTCAACTAATGCCTTGATAACAACTTTATTAATTTGATATGTTTCGCTTTCAATATAATAACACTTCTAACTATGCAGTCCCAAGTTATTTCTATCGTTGGTGTCTCGTTTTGTGATACAAAACGGGGGGGGGGGGGG